>JAABKJ010004260.1:0-24621 GCA_011634705.1 Andricus grossulariae
AGTTTGTAGTATATGCCGCTGCTATTTAATTGGTTGGGGCTACTACTTTTATTCGCAAGATTGGTAGTAGTTGTCCTCACTACTTTACTTGTTGTCGCGACAACTTTCGATGGGACATACTATTTTCAGGTAGTAAGCCTTACCACTTTAATTAGAAGTCTTACTATTAAATTGGTTAGTCTTACAAATAAGCTATTTGATCTCACTACTTAAGTAGTAATCCTCACCTCCTCCTGTTTCTCGGGACTTTACTTTCCCACAGGACCCCCTTATCCCTGGATTCCCCACCTATCCGACCGTACTTAACCCATTTCTCGCCCCCCCCCCTTATCCCTCAGAATCTCACTGATCTTTTCGGACCCTTATTATCTCACAAGTCCCCACCTATTCCTTGGGACCTTTACTACTCTACTGGACCTCCACATTCCTCCACTTTCCTTGAGATCCCCGTTATTCAGCATGACCCAACCTATCCTTAGGCGCGCTACTATCTCTCAGGATCCTCTCATCCCTCTCATCCCCCTCAGAACCGCACCTATCATTTGGGACCTTTAAAATCTCACAGGACCCTACCTGTTTCTTGGGACTCTTAACATTCTGCTGGACTTCCGCATTCCTTGGGACCTCTGTTATCCGGCGGGACCCCACCTATTTTTCGGGATTTTATCATCCCACAGGATCCCACCTATCCCTAGGGACCGTACTGTCCCTCAGGATCACCTTATCCATTGGTACCCCGCTTATCCCACGGTATTTCTTAAGACCCCACCGACCTCTCGTAACCCTTACTATCTCACAGGGCCCACCTCTCCCATGGAACCCTTACACCATCGGACCTCCGCATTCCTCGAGATCCTCGTTATTCGGCAGGACCCCACCTATTTCTAGGGATTTTACCATCCCACAGGATCCCACCTATCCTACGATACTTAACCTATATCTCGGAACCCCAGTTATCCTTGAGAACCCCGCCGATCTCTCGGAACCCTTACAATCTCACAGGAGCTCATATTTACTCTTTGGGGCCTTTACTATTCCATCGGGCATCCGCATTGCTCAAGATCTTTGTTATTCGGTGGGACCCCACCTATCTCTCTATACCCAGTTATCTCTCGGGACCCCGCTTATCCTCTCCAGTGCCATCTATGAAGAATAGTTATTTGTGATACAAGTGCGCAGAATAGGTGATTGTGTGCGAGTGTGGATTTTGCAGCATAAGCC
The DNA here is from genome assembly GCA_011634705.1 of Andricus grossulariae. NCBI lineage: Eukaryota > Metazoa > Arthropoda > Insecta > Hymenoptera > Cynipidae > Andricus > Andricus grossulariae. The sequence continues at coordinate 1,222 of JAABKJ010004260.1, forward strand.
GCAGGCGAATGATGCAATCGCGAGTTAGCAATCACCTATGCGTACGTGTATCACACGCTATTTTTTGCAACGCCTGTCCGAAAAAGTTGTGTTAGGAGGAGTTAACGAAAAATACTAATCTTAAAAGAAGATTTTTAAATTTTGTAAACAATTTTTTTGAAAAAAAAATGTTAGAACAAAAAATTGTGGAAAAATTTTTTTTAAAAATAAAATGTTCGAAAAAAAATTTGGTGAAAGAAAATGTTGAAAAAAAAATTTAGTGAAAAAAATGTTTGAAACAAATTTTTTGGAAAAAAAAAATTTTGCAAATAAAAATTGGTTGAAAAAACTTTTGACAAAAAAAATGTGTTAAAAAAAATGTATGTAAAAAAAAATTGATGAAAAAAAACTTTTTGAAAAGTTCTAAGATTTTGCAATGCCCTTGGTTAATGGTTTTTAATGCCCTTCAAGTTAAACTTCTACTGATTTCGCGTCATTTGGCAAAATATAAGGATTTTTTACCGCCTTATGTGGAAAATATAAGATTTTAAATAAACATTGTGTATTATGGACTTAACGTAGAAAATCGTCTAAATCAGCGATTTCTATTCTAAAATCTGAGATATTGAATCAGAAAACTTATGAAAGAGTAGAAGGGTCTTTCTGAAAGTATAAAAATTATTATTAAACTGAAAAGTCACCACCGACTAATATTTAATAATTAATGTTGAAGTAGGGTAATTCAACTTGTCAACGAAAATTGACGTGCAAATTGGGAACGTTGGATGAGGACACCAATTTGATGAAAACCCAACTAATAGAATATTTTAAATGCCCTCAGGGGTGCCAACATTATAATACACAAAAAGTGAAGACAAATTGCTTCCAACTTACATTCAGTGGCCGAACCTAACCATGATTTTTTGTGTTAATGACAACTTCAATAATAAAATTTAATTTACTTTATAGAAATAAAGATCTACTATAGAAATGTTTTTATGCATTATTATGACTTTCTGACAGTGCAAAAGTATTTCTTGTTCATCTGTCTCAGAATTGGTATAGGTTATGCCTAAAAATTTTCTGTTGATACAATGAGAAATGTGATGTTTTTTAGACGTAATTAATATTCCTAATTGCTTTTTGTATTTTATAAAAACGTATTTAAAAATTCTTTCCAGATATTATTATGATTCTGAAGTTGCACACGTTTCGCCTTTAGTCAATCTGAACACTGAAATTTCAGATAAATTTCAGAAACATTTCTGGTCTTTTTCCCCCCTTTTAGGGGAGATTAGGGTATGTTGTCGCACCTACAAGAAAAAGTGAATTTAAATGAAAAATATGCAATATTAAATACTAGAAAAATGTGTTTTAGGTAGCTTAATATCTTGGCTATAGTAAGTGAGAGAAGATTTTTAAATAAAAAATACTTTAAATAAGTTAATGTTTATTTTTCTGAAGAACTAAACATTAATAATGGACTCAACTGCATAACTTACGTTTTAATTACATAGCTCACTTGTAATAACTTACTTTAATTTCTAGTCAATTTACAAGTAACACGTGGCTGTAATAAACAACTTAAACCAGCATATAGCTTGACATGCGATTTTCACTGATTTTCCACTGTTTTGTATAAAATCGCATGCGAGTTAACGTCTGCACATTAACCCGTCTACGGATTGTTCACCAATTAAATACTTTTCGCATAAAAGGCTTTTCATCTTAATGATGAGCTTAAAGATTGAATATGATGAAAGTCGTGGATTAGTCAGGTTGATGTAAAATGTGAGTTATTCTTCGAATAGATTCAATTGCTCTGAAATTAACCTAAAGTTACTGAAAAAATCCTATAAATAGGCTTGTAATAAGAATGTTTTCAAAAGTCAACTGATTGTAATTTTTTTTATCAATTATACATATATTATGGCAAAATTAAGACGATAAAACTATTTTTGTAAGCCTAAATAAAAACGTCCGCAAAACCCGACCCAAAATAAGCTGTATAACTTTTTTATTTTCTAATTATAGAAAAAAAAACAACAACAAAACAAGAAAGCCCTTTTCAGCTATTACTTACGTTTATCGAACCGTTTAAGAAAAATCTTGAATGAAGCAACCACCTCCGAGAAAGCCCCTTGTCAAATGTATTGTGTCCCGAAAAACAAAAATATTGACACACAAAATTGCATAACTTCTTTATCTTTCGATTTCAAAAAACAAACAAGAAATTACTTTCAATCTGTCATTCAGCTCCATCAAATCGTAAAAAAAAACAGAAAAATTGAAGTCATCACTTTAAAACAAAAATGACCAAACATGGAATTTGACCCATTTGTCAATCGAACTGTTTAGGATGAACGAATTAGGTCAAAACAATTAGTTTAAGCCAATAAAAGCGCATTTCCGAAATTTGGCACTTACATCCTTTTCCCTCGCTTTAAAAGCTTTCTATATTTCAAATAATTTTTTATCCAAGAGCTTCAAAATTAACCGAAGAGTAATTTTTGTTGCGGGTAAAGAGTACTCTGAAATCGGGGTAAAGATTACACTTCGTTTCTCTGTGATAATTTAACAAGGTTTTAATGAGTTTGAAATTGGTTTGGATCAGGTATTAACCATTTTTAAGAATGGCTGAGTCTTATTTGAAACAGGGTATAAACAGGTTTTAATCTGGTTAACCTGGTAATGAGGCTTCCTGTGATTCAAACATATTTGACGCCTAAGGTTAACTAACTTTCACTGCCAAAGGCTTGCCCATTCTGTTTCTTTCCATATACTTTTTCTGGGATGCCCTGCGACTATTTTAAGACTAATATGAAGAAAATCGTTTCATTGTCTTTTAAAATATTTTTGTGTTTTTGTCTTCTTCAGAACAGTTTTTTCAAACCTTGATTTGAAAAAAGCATGAACTTAAAATTTTATTTGATTAAAGGCTTTGATTTGGTTTCCAAAGATAGGCCCTATGGGTTCAAGTTCAAGCGATATGCAGAAATTTTTTTAATTCATTGAAAACGGTAACAAAACCAGTTTTCAATAAATTTCACGTTTCTAGTGGTACTAAAAATGGAATATTTTAAACATGTATGTATGGTTGAGATTGGTTTGAATCAGGTTTTAATAAGATACTATCAGATACTGAATATTTATTCTCGAAAATTTTTCTGTCAATCCTATTTGAAGAACGAAGCCCTTAGAAAGATAAATGACAAAGGCCGAATTAAAAAAAATAAATAAATTCAATTTTGTTTTTTAATAAAAAACATTTAATCTTAATTTAGAGATCTCATTAAAAAACTTTTAAAAATTTTATTGGAAGCGGATGAAAATAAGTAGTATAATATGTTTAAGCCTTCAAATTCAAACAATTTTAAACTGACATTTTTAATTTTTTTAAATGATTTTCACTCTACTGCTTCGCTGCAAAGGATCGTTTGGAATAACTACCTATTAGAGCATCTATGCTCCGTGGAAATACCACTCGATTTTTCATTTGCTAGAGGATGATTATGTTTGAAACAAGCAAATGATTTATGGGACTGCCATTACGAAAAACCTTGGTTTCGTGAACTCTGTACCATAAAATCACTCCGTAAAAATGTGAATGGAGCGAGCTGAAAAGCAGTTACGTTTAACGTGCTAGATTACGCACAACAACGAATGAGTTACGATTTATGATCCAAGAACCAAGATGTTAAGCTGCGCGTCCTTGATTCATCTTCTTTGGAATCTCCCTAAATATTTGGAATCTGAAATCTAGCTTGAAATAATTTCCATTATGGCATAATACACGCGATTATAAGGTTCCACGAGTCGCTTGCGTTGCGTATCAACATCTGTTAAGAGTCCAAATTAAAATATTGCGCTGCGCGCACACCGTGTAGAACTAAGTGTGAGGAAAAAACCGACAAGGTTCTCACTTTCACACTGTGTCCTTGTTTCAAAAATCTATCAGAAAAATGGAAAATAACACAAAAAAAAGTTCCTGTAAAATTAACTGAATCTAAGTATATATTATATATTATAAAAATATCTCGCCGTCACCTCCATGTCAGCAATTGTGGGCCGAGGGCCAATATTACCACAGGGGCTATTTTACGCCAGGTGCCACATTATCACATCAGATTATGCTTTATTATTACCCTAAAGCCTACCTCTAACCGAGTCTTCATTCAGCCCCAACCATCCATCAGCATCCACCTATACCTTTACTACGCTCTACCATCCTTGGCCTTTTTCCCTCCTCAGTCACATATCCATATCCACAACTATCACATGGCACAGTCGCCGTCTTTTATGCCACTTTGCCACACCCTTATACAACTTTTACCGAGATTTATGTCACTTTTCCTCAACTTCATGCTGCTTTGCCCCAACATTATGCTATTTTTCCTCAAACTTATGCCGTTGACCATACCACCTTTTCTTTTCCACATTTCTTTTCGTCCTTTTGGCGTGCCAAACTGTGCCGGGAGTCGAGACACCATAAACATTTCCTACCCACCGCCAATACCCATACTACACCTTACCTTCTCTGGCCCCTTTCCCCTCCGGGTAACATATGAGCTTTGAGCCTTCCCTGCCTACCCCTTTTCATGCATTAAAAAATTTTTAATTGTAATAATTATGATAAAAATATGAAAAACATATATAGGCGACTATAAAACTGAACCTTTCGGAACGTAAACCAAGTCTCTGTTTAATATTTTCGAAAGATATTTATTGCTAAACGCCGCTGTTTCGTGAGCATACATGAGCGTAAGATTTGGCTGCTCCTTCCACCCCTTAAAGTCTCACGTAGTGAATGGAAGCTCCCTATTCATGATATGGTCAAATAACAACAAAGAGTTGGTTTACGTTCCAAAAGGTTCCGTTTTATAGTCGCCTATATATGTTTTTCATATTTTTATCATAATTATTACAATTAATTTGCTCACTGCAGCGTGGCTGAACATTGTTCATCGATTTCACGAATTTTTTCAGAAATGAGTTTACGATCGCTCGGAACCTGGTATTAACTAAAAATATAGCAGAATATATCAGGGTTCTTATCACAAGAATGTTTAAAAGTGGAAGCTGGAAAATTAGTTCCAGTTAATAAGCTTCGATTTTTCGAATGATCCGCACATTTTTCAGTACTTTTATTTTTAGTTGTCATAGTTGTAAAGAAAAACCATGCACGTTAAGAATTCGGGGTCGATCGTAGGTGAGTGGGCCGTCCTGGACGTGATAATCCTCATACCTCCCTAGGCCTGAGTATGAGTATGGCATTTTTATATGACGCGTAGTTTTTGTTTTATTCGTAAGAAAACAACATTAAAAAGTATAAAAATTAAATTTTTGGACAAACGACACATACTACGAAAAAAATAAATAAACAAAAGTTGTTCAAACAAGACAGAGCTACACATTTTCAATGACTATTTTTTGATAGGATAGGTAGTTTTAGTTTTAATCGTAAAAAATGACATAAAAAATAAAAAAATTTAATTTTTGGAAAAACGATGCAAGGTACGAAAAAAAAATTAATTGACCTGGACCAACAACACAAGCTATAAAAAAAACAAAGAGACAAAAGCTGCTCGCCCAAAAAAAAGAGTTACAAATTTGCAATCAATAATTTTTGGATAGGAGGCGTAGTTTTTGTTTTAATCGTAAAAAAATAATGTTAAAAATAAAAAAATTAAATTTTGTGAAAAACAACACAAGGTAAAAAAACTAATAAACAAAAGTTGTTCACTCAAAAAGGATCCATAAGCTTGTTATGAATCATTTTTAGATAGGACAAGTAGATTTTCTTTTCATCAAAAAAATAAGATTAAAAATAAAAAAATTAAATTGCTGGAAAAACGACACAAGAGACGAAAAAAAAATAAAAAGACAAAAGTTGTTCAACCAAAAAAGATCTACAAATTTGTTATCAAATTTTGTCATAAAAATACATTAAAAATAAAAGAATTAACTTTTTGGTAAAACGACATAAGCTACATTAACATTTTATTCAACAAATTTTCTTAAAACAACTTTACGCTAGGATGAGTATGTTTGGTTTAAATCTTAAAAAATAATATTTAAAATAAACGAATTGAATTGATGAAAAAACGACATAAGTTGCAATAAAATGTTTAAGAACAAAACTTGCTTTTTTGTAGTTAAACTTTTTTCTTTAACATAATTCCAAATTCATGCAAGAACGGAAAAGATTTTTTGATTTGAGACGAATTTATTGACCTACACTATCAGTACATTGTATTGAAGAGTATGGAAGTTATGGTCATTTATAATATTTGAAAAAAACTTCTTTTTGCAGAATAACTTTTTTCATTAAAACATAATTGGGAGTTCATGCAAAAATAAAAAAGATAACTTGATTTGCGACGTTTCAATTGACCTATTTGTATTTTTTTATTTTGACTTCCTCTATGAGGAAGCAAATATCTTTGCATGTAACAAAGTGGAAGCACTCGAGATAAAATTCACACCTAGTTATACATATGTAGTTATTTACCATTTTTTGTAGTAAATGACATTAAAATTGTAACTTAATAATATATGATTAATTATTGTGTTTTTTTTTATATTGAGGTCTGGCTTCCGATATTAATCACGAAGCTTCTTCAGAAAGCACCTTCCCATGGTTTGAGTTAATTGCGCGGCTTCCTCGTACACACAAAGTGCATATAATGCTGTTATTGGCAACTTTAAATGTCACGCTCAATTTACGAGCAGATCCGTTTAAATACGGGTAGAACTCGCATGGGAGTCATCCTCTTCTCTCGATCCTTCGAGATATGGTCTTCTGCAATCGAGTGCAACTTTCAAGAAATGGAAACCAATATTTAATGGGTTTTTATCGATTTACTTCATGACTCTAATTGAAAAGCGTATATTTTTCTAACTTGCTTCATAAAGAAGATACATCGAGAACGATCAAGTTTAAATAACAAGAAAAAAAGAAGGAATGAAGATGTCTTCATCAAAACAAATGATATTGTTTAACTTTACTTTTAAAAGTGTTGTCCTTAATTCAATAAATAAATAAAAGTGACAAGAAAAACAGAATCAGTCAACAGATTACGAGAAATTCGCACACCGTCATACAAAGCCTTTCTTCTGAACTCTATATAACACTGAATTACTGCTAATTAATAAAGCAATCAAAAGCAATTACGCTTTAGAAGATATACATTTACGCCATAAATTAGATCCGAGAAAACTTAGTCAAAGGTCACCAGATTACATAGTGTGGATTTTATTATGATGCGAGTATCTCATCGTTTAGAGCTTGTAATATTAGTTCATAGATACACAGTATCCAGTATCCACACACTTTTTTCACTTACATCAATCTTTATTATATTCATTTCGATCTTTATCATTCTCCTAGTATTGTTTGTTTATATTTATATTGCATAGAGTTATAATTTTTATATAGTAATTGAAACCAATAATATTCAAATTCAAATATATTTTTATTTAAAATAATTATCTAACAATGAAAGAAATTTTTGGAAAGGTTCGAACTCGAAAGCGACTAAATTTTGAAGCTTTTGAATTCATTAAACTAGAATATAAATTTTTTAATTTAAAGGGTTCCAAATTCAAATCTTCATCATTTTTGCAGCTCATAATTTTGGGTGGTTTTGAGATTAAACATTTTTGAAGATCAAATGTTCTGAACTTAAAATTGGACGTTTTAAAAATTATCTCTTCTAAATTTCAAAATTGTAGAATTTGGATGTATTTGAGTTCCAATATTTTAAAGCTTAAAAGCAATCGGTCACAAAATTTGGATATTTTTGAACTCGCTCAAGTTAGAAAGTTTTCAAAATTGGATGGGTCTAATTCTGAAGGAATTTAAATTTAGACGCGATAAAATATAAAAGAGCCCAATTTCAGTGGCGCTAAAGTTGAAAACCACCAAAATTATCGAATGTTCGAAATTATCAGCATTAAATTTTGAAAGCTTTTATCAATTTAAAGTGCCTCAAATCGAAAGTGTACAAATTAGGACATTTACAAAATTAAATGTTTTTGGGGACTAAGTTCAAGTAAAACAACAGAAATAGGAAAAATTAGAAGTAAAATTGATGAAAAACTGAAGAGAACATAGCAACTTCTAGAATGCATTAAATTGTAAATTACAACCACTTTGTATGGCATACTCAAAAGAGAATAATCATAAGTCCGAGCATAAATCATATTAAGAAAAGAGGAAACAAAGTTGGGAACATTTAATTGGCAATAACATCATGTCAGTACTTTTGTAATGGCATTGATGAAATCCCCTTTAATGTAATTTCTTCATCTCTTGTTGGAACTTTTGAAGATTGTCCAACAGGTGTTAGTAGTAAAATCATGAATGCCTATATTTGTAAATGAAGATTTTTCAAATCCAGATTTCGGACAAGGATCTTTGTTGGACATGTGTTCTGCCTGTCAAGCCACGCGAGAAGAAGAACCATGAAAGATTAATTACGGTTTTTAAATGACTAACATCTTTCTTCATATAAGAGTTTTATTTATAACTTTCCTTCTTTATTTTCTTCAGTTTGCTTTTATTATATTTTCAGTTTTTTGTGCATATATTTTATCATTATTAAATAAGGACGTACGTTTTCGATTTTGATGTTTTTTATTTCAAATTACCAAACTTGGCAGGTTTGCAACACCAAAGCGTTCAAATCTAAAAGCAGAAAAATTTGAAAAAGGAATTTAAATTTGGTATTACTTGAACTAAAAAATGTCAAAATATAAAAAATTCCAAAACTTTGTATTTTTGAATATCTCAATCTTGAAAGAGTTCCAAACAAATTTGAACATTTTCAAATATAAACTCCTTCGAATTTTCTATGTAAAATATATGAATATTTTTTCATCACAAATTATTAATAATATTTAGAATTATTTTCACCGTTTAAGTTGTTATTGTTTTTACTTTTCCATGATTTTGACTGATGTTTGAATTCTTTTCATTTGCAAATGGAAGCGGTCAACTATAAAGTGTTTCAAAACTCAAGACTCTATCAATATGGACCTCAAACTTTGCGTTACCTAATAAAATGTGCATCTAGCTGCATCTCCCGCATATTGCAATCAAGATCTTAACTGAACAAACACAAAGAAAATAGAAATTCCAAATTAAACCCAGAAAGAAATCTCACTATATAATAATATTAATTCCTTCAATATTTATTAATATCTATGAAATTCACAAATTGATATTTTTTTCGAATTATTACACTTTTTATTTTTATCGCTTTGAATTTTAAGCACTGTTTGAATTCAATGGTGCCGAATTCTGATTTTTATAATTTTAAACGCTTCTAATATTTATTTATTTCTTTTTTAATTGGAAGCTTTTAATTTTTTATGCTTCCAAATCGCAAACTTCCAAATTTGAATAATTTTAAATTTGGACGCATTTAAATTGAGCGTCTTGAAATCTAAAATTTGAAATACTGGCCTTCAAACTTTAAATTTTAATCCATCTTTATTTGTTTGTGATTTGAACGCATTCAAATTTAAATCAAGTTGTACGCTTATAAATTTTGACTTGAACGTTTCAAAATTGGGATACTTGAAACGGAAAACTTTTCGGTTCTAACGCTTCCAAATTTAAACACATTCCAACTTTTCAGATTTCACATTTGGAGTTTTCTAAAATCGAATCTCTTTTGATTATTGGATCCTTTAAAATTTTAATTTCTCAAATTTGAACGCCTTTGGTTTGATAAGCTTTCAAATTTAGACTTTAAATTTTTTGTGTAATTTGATCGTTTCATATTTTCGATACCTCTTTTAATGTTTTTAATTTTTACTCTTTGGAGCTTAAGAGCATTCGAATTTGTATATTTTAAAATTAAAACGCTTCAAAATTAGGATTACACATTGAGGTCGCTAACGACCACTGCAGTCGACTTTAAGCCATCATTTAATAAAAAATTAGGATTTTCTTAATCTTCATCAGTATTATTTTTAATTTGCGATTCCAATTGCTATTAAAATATTCACAATATAGATATACAAAATATGGAACATATAGATCAAGATACGGCTTCGTAAAAAATTTATTTAAATTATACTGTTAGCTGCACGAGGATGACAGTACAGAAAGATTACATAAATGGAGCATTTAGATTATAATTTATTTACGATTTAAAGGATAGACAAGGTTCCTGAAACGCGAACAATAATTTCTACAAAGTAATGTACCGACTCTTGTGCAACGAGGATATGTAACGTCGCGAATGTTACACATAGAAAAGGGAATAATTTTACTCTGTGAAAAATACGTATAAGGAATTCCCAGGTTATGCTTGCTTGCCGACGTCCTTGCATCGGTGGGCAACTTTTTTTAAAGGGAAGAGAAAGATTAATAAATAATTCAACTTTTTTTTTTAGATAAATCGCTTTTAGAGGTGAATTTATTTTTATTCGTAAGGAGAATTCCTTGAAATTCACTTCCGACGTGAGAGGAATTGGAACGATTCCTATTTCAAAAAAATTCCTTTCTCGTATGTGAGAACAATCTACAAAATTCCAAGAAAGCAGTGTTTATAATTTTCGATCTTTCCAAATTAACGCTTTTGATTTTTGGTCATTCAAAATTTATATAATTTCCATTCTTATTGTTCTCAAATTTAAAATAATAAATTTCATTTTTCTTGTTTATAATTTAAAAATGTTTTTTATTTTTCTGCGAAATTGAGAATATTCCAAAAAACTTGTAGCATTCATATTTTAAAAGTAGAAAATCTAGATTCAGATGCAAATGTAGTCTTATATGGTCAATAAAACAAAAATTCGAGGACAAAAACAGATTAGAATGTACTGATAAAAGAAAATAAATGACGGGAAATGAAAGTGAATAATGGCTATGCAAATAATAATAGGGGAATCTTCCTTTTTTCTGCGAGAGTGAACTCATACCAAAACTGCTTTGCATGAATCCAAAGTAAAAAAAAAAGAAAAGTACTTATTCAGAAAGACATTAATGATAATTTCAATCCGTAATGCTGGTAAAGTAAGAAATAAATATTGTAATTGACGTCTCACGAGTTGAACACCTTGGGCCTAAAATATTAAATAAAGAACAGAAAGAAATAAAGAAGAGATTATCCATTTGCATGAAAAATGACATCTTCCAGATACTCATTTTATAATTTAGTACATTACAATATGAATAATTATTTAGTGCATTGTAATATGAATAATTCACAAAGATCAAGCGAGGGGAATGAATCCAATTTTTTCAATTGAGAAATTTACTTGTAATTATTTCAATACTTAGAAGTTATTGTTAATTATTGTGGTACATGTATCGTATTATTATTTTAGGTTTTACATTTCTGTACTATTCTATTGAATACGACGATATATTATATTATAGATATATGATAATGTATCGTAATACATCATCATAATATAGCATACAATATCTCTCATATTGTACCATAATGCACATTATGATAACATAACGAATGCTAATGAATCATTTAAAAAACCATTGTACCATATTTTATCATGCATATAAGATGTTTATATGTACGCATATAAGATTAGCAATTATTGGTCATTAATATTAGACTACGGTATAGGTCGCTCAGAAAATCAGTATCAGAGCGTTTGCTAATAGATTTGCTGTCTTATTCTAACATTAGGAAATTGAAACTGTGGTCCAGAGTGTGTGAGTGAACTGCAAGAGCTGTACTAGAATCCCTTTTGCAATAATTTTTATGTTCTCCAGGTCCGTCTTTAAAATAACGTTCTGTTTGACCGATGTAAATACAACCACATTCTTAAGTAATAATGTAGATAATGTGAGTTTTAAATTCAGTAGGTATTTAACTTTATTTTTTGCAAAACTATAGCACGTCTTCTATAAAATCTCGCAAGTTCGTTAATAAAGGGGAGGACGATGAGTTGGCTCAGATCAAGGTTTGAGGTGCCTCTCTGAGTATTCTCTGATGTATTTTTCATGACAATGAAAGGGTAACCATCTTTTTAGTCTATTTTCTATGATTTTAAGATTCTGTGTGTTTAAATTCGTATTATCGGAAAATGTAATAGCCCCGTTGACCAAACTATTAACAACAGAGTTTTCATCTTTAATTGCAATGTTAGAATCAAAATTGACATATCTCCCTGACCATATTTTGATGGCCTATTGTGTAGTGATACTATTGTTTTGTTTGTGAAAAGTGATATATCACTATTCACAAACAAAACAATAGTATATAAAAAATTTATGGAATTATTGTTTTTGATCTCTATAGTACAATAATCTTGGGTGTTGAGAATTTAAATAAGTAAGTAAATCATTGATTTTGTCTTTAGGGACGCATGTCAATATGTAGTCAACATAGCGGAAGTAAAAAGTCAGTTTGAAAGGTAATTTATTAATTAATTCACTCAAATAATTGATTTTGTCTTTAGGGACGCATGCAAATATGTCTTCAACATAGCGGAAGTGAAAAATCAGTTTAAAATGTCATTTATTAATGACTTCACTCTCAAGCCCCTCCATCACAAGGTCAGAAATTACAAGAGATAGCGGATCCCCCATGGAGGTTCCGAAAATCTGTTGATAGAACTCATTCTGAAAAATACATTATGCGTTGTCTATGCAGCACTCAACCGATTATGTATGTATGTATGTTTGTGAATTTTCTGATTTTAAACCATTTAATTTTGATGTTCTTCAGGACCAATTCTTTTAGAATGTTGGATCTTTATTCAGTTTTTTTATAAGAATTATTATCGAGCAAGAGAACCTTGCATTTTTCAAAGCAATCAGTTTGTTTAAGAATTACGGATATAATTACTTATTATTACTATTACGGATAATCACTTTATCTGCTTTGGTGACGAATATGACAGGATTTAGTTGTGAGAAATTTTCCGTTTTAATTCCAAGAGATTATAATTCACAGTATGATATATGTTATAATAAAATATGGTTTAGTTTGATAGTCTTATAATACCAGACTATGTATTGTTATGCATAATGATTTATTATGAAATAGTACGATACAGTTTGATAAATAAAACAGAAATCCTACAGTATCATACGATAGTGTATACATCATGATGTAGTATGATATAATATGAAATTTACAATTGAAATTTGACTGTGTTCTTTGAGATTTTGAAAATTAACAATCATTCAGATGTAAAGTACCTTATATTTTGAGGGCTCATATCCAAACTTTTCTTTAAAAAGACTTATTTGAAAACGTACAAGTCAACTGATTTTCGGCAAATGGCGAGAAGTGCCCCAAAGACTAGAAAAAGTGGATAATGTGTTTACACTCGTTTTGCAAGAAATTCCCATAAAAGAGCAAGTCCATTTTCAACTAGTCCCCTCTCAAATTTTCCTTCGCTTTAAAAAAATCGACTTGGTTTAACGTATTAAAAAAAAATTAAATGGAAATGATAGTAAATCTATAGGAGAATGATAGAAAAAGGGGCGTTTCAACTGAGAGCGAAATATTTGTGAAGCATGGCTGCAAATGGTCGATGGTCGTGTTTCGATGTTGCACGCGTGCACAGAGAACGCCTTAACACTGTTTCAGCTGTCCTGCTATTATGCAAGACGTGCTCCAGTTTCAGAACCCCGCTTCGGTATTCCAACTCACTTTCACTCATTCACTCACTGGGCTCTTTTATCCTGGGCGAGGGTCTTACTCCCTCTCTCTCTTTCTCGTTGGCATAACTTTCACTTCTCTCGAGATCTTAAGTTCTTTCTCCTCGTCCCGCTCGAAATGTCTTTTTATTTTACCTTCCTCGATCGGCAAAAAGAAAAGAAAAACCTTTCGATAAATCAATAGGAACAACTGACAATCGATTGATTGTTCGATCAAAAAAGGAACAAAAAGAAATAATTCCAATATGTAATTATTATACAATATCATACGATAGGATACTGTATCACAATACAAAATTCGTCTCCTTTCAATTTGAAAAAACTGTTTTTTTTCTTTTTCGAATTTCCAAAGTTTCAAAAAAAGGGTGTGTGGTCGTTTGTTCGAATTTTCAATACAAATTTGAACAGGCTTGGAACATTGGATTTTTCGAAATGAAAAAGATCTAACTGCACTTTGGACCGGCTTGATTTCCTTAGGTTACGTATAGCATTTAAAAAAATTTTAAATTGCTCCTTTTTTGCGAGAAAAATGAAGTCAAATATGAAGTCGAATCTTCGAAATTCGAATATTTGAATAACTCGAATTTCAAGGATTCGACTTGACTTTTGGCTCCATTTTTCTCCCAAAAAAGGATTAATTTTGATTTAAGAAAATGTAATAAACTAAAAAAATCAAGCTGGTTTTATATACAGTTAGATTTTTTTCTATTTCGAAAAATCGTATGTTCCAAGCGTGTTCAAATCTGTATTGAAAATTCGAAAAAACGACCACACACCTGAAATTCAAATACAAAGGCTTTCAGTTTTTTATTATTTAGAAAAATTGACGCTTCAAAATCTCGAACATTTTCAAATTGAAACTTTTCAAATGGTCTATTTCGCACCTTGCCTTCTGAATTCGTTCATTCATATATATTTTTAAACTGATAGATTGAATAATAACCCGAAACCAGTTTGGTGCCAGAAATTATTATCTCGAAATAAAAAATGTAAACACGTAAAATAAGGCACAAAAGAAAAGAGGAGCATCGACCCACCTCATCTCAATCCGCATTCGACTAAGGATGCTCATTAAAATCATCGTGACATTCTCGCTGCGAGAGGAAAAGTGAAAGGTGCAAGTGCCCTTTGAAAACGCATCGGGAAGATCTCAGTGGATCAGCTTGCTGTTTGCTTGGGAGAGGCTCATTAACCCGCTGACCTTGAAACCAGGACACGAAAGATCCCAAGGTCAGGACACCGCTCTCGCAGATCCAATTTTGGAGGAATCTCGTCCGCAGGTTGTTGGTCCAATGAACCCACCTTGTACGGCCGTGATCTTTGAAGGACGCGAACTTCCGTTTTCCTGTCGGTCTTTAATTTCCTCTTCGGATCCTTCGCCTTTGCTCTTTCAATTCAAGAATGCATTTCGCTTGAAAGGCAATTTGTTCAAATTTATTTCTATTAGTTTCATTAATCGTTTTTACGTTGCTGAAATACCGGATCTTGAGATATTCGTTAAAAAAACGAAAATTAGTTTCTACTTTGCGATAAATTTTTAGAATTATGTATTATAATTTACATGGAAAAATTAGATTGAGATAATAATACACAGCTTGATTAGTTAAAATCATTTTCCACCATGCGCGATTCTAACAAGAAGATTGGTCTCATAAGATCGTTGTGAATTGATCGATACATGGTCGTAAACGCATTAAGTCTATGACTAAAACCTTTAGCTTATTAATGCCTATTTTTTATATATTTTCTTTTATATACCAGAGGCTGCTTTCTGTTTACGCATGTTGTTTTTTCAAGAAGACACAGAGTCGTTAATCATCATTTGATATCTGTAAGCTTCTAATTAATGAACTAATGAGATGAAATTGATGACTTGGATGAGCTAAACATTAAGGAAATGCAGTAGAATATTTATTTCTAAGTGTATTTTCCTGGTAATAATATTTTCATAATATATATATGGAGAAAAATGTAAAAGAGTAATATTAAATTCATGCAATAAAATTTGCATTACTTGGAATTGATGAAATTTTTATTTTGACGCAAGAGAAAAATATGATAAAATTCTAAGAAAATTTGATCTCTTAGTAACTCTGTCGTTTCATTACATTCTTTCTATTCTTACAATTAGTCTAAGCAGCTGATGCAACAGCGGTGCGAGTATCGTTTCGCTCCCTAACGTTGGCTAAATCCGTTATCCTGTTATTAACTGCCTCGTGGATAATGATAATTACGTAACGAGTCACTACTCGCATAATCCCTTCGAGCATGAGAAGTAAAGCGTGCGAATTTGGTGCGCACGTACATCCACGTAGAGTGATTATAAAACGAATTTACTCTTCTCGATATTCCGTTCCAAAGATTTCTAATAACAAGTATCATTATTATTATTATTATATCATTAAGCCGTTTCCCTTTCGGGGTAGGCGTGAATTGCTCGGTGGTAAAGTAGTGATGTGTGGATGGGTATATAGGTATATAATTTCAATAAATGTATATTATTACAATTTATAATATGCATTGGTATTGAAATAGATATATTGTCAATGTCTTGTTTTTATAATTAAAAAAAGTGCGCATTCCATAAAAAAATAATTTTTTTATTAAACATTTTACTGTAACTTGTGTCATTTTTCCATAAATTTAATTTTGTTTATTTTCAATGTTATTTTTACGATTTAAACCAAAAGATACGCATCCTAGCGCAAAGTAGTTCTGAGAAAATGTGTAGATACAATTTAGGTGAAAAATTTTGTTAAATAAAATGTTATTGTAACTTTCGTCGTTTTTCCAAAAAGTTAATTTTGTTATTTCTTATGTATTCTTATAACAAAAGTTTATAACAAATTTGTAGTTCTTTTTTGGTTCAACAACTTTTTTCTATTCATTTTTTTTCGTCTCTTGTGTCATTTAAAAAAAAATCATTTTTCATTTTGAATGTTATTTTTTACGATTAAAACAATAACAAAAACTGTGCGTTCCATCAAAAAATAATGAATAGCAAATTTATAGATCTTATTTGAGTGTACAACTTTTGTCGATAACTTTTTTTTCGTACCTTGCGTCTTTTGTTCAAAATTTTATTTTTACATTCTCATCCTAATGAGAAGGTATTGGTTTTTTATAAAATTTGACTTAGTTGTTTTTCATCAAATCTCCACGTTTGAAGACCCCCTGAGTTAGAAAAAACGATTTTTACGAAGGTGTCTGTCTGCTGTGGGAAGAGTACAACTGTACAGGGAGCAACTGTACACGAGCCCATCTGTGCACGTCGGTGGCCACTGGTACGACTGTTCACGTTCACAGATGGAACACTCCCAACTATACATGTGCACAAGTAGGAGACTCCCAACTGTGCACATCCCAATTAAAACGATCAGGTTGTCAATACACAAGTCCACGTGTACAGATGGGATACTCCAAACTGTGCACGTGCACAGATGGGAGACTCCCAACTGTGCACGCCTCAGTACGATCAGATTTTCAACTTGAAATGCCACGTGTACGGATGGTGCCGTCTCAACTGTGCACGTCTCAATTTGTCAGATAAGATGCTTCACATACAAGTCCGCGTGCACATATAGAAGACTCTGAACTGTGCGTGTATCAGTTAATAGGATTAGACTCTTTTTTTAAAAGTTCACGTACCAAGATGATACCCTCGCAACTGTGCACGTCTCAATTAATATGATCAGATTCTCAACTTACAAGCCCACGTGTACATATGGTACCCTCCCAACTGTGCATGTGGACTTTCAAATTATACATCTGATCGCAGTAATTGAGACGTACACAATTATGGACATGGACTTATAGGTAAAGGATGATTGTATTAATCGAGACGTGCACGCTTGGGAGGGTACCATCGTGCACGCGGAATTTCAAATGAAAATTGTAATCGTAATAATTGGGATTTGCACAGTTGGGAGGGTACCATATGCGCACGTGGACTTTTATGCGAAAAATGATTGTATCAATCGAGAATCGAGACGTGCACAGTTGGGAATGTCTCATCTGTGTACGCAAAATTTGAGACGTGCACAGATGGCTCGGTGCACAGTTGTGCCTGTGGTGAACAACGTGCACAGCTGTACCATTGGCCACCGACGTGCGCAGATGGGCTCGTGCACAGTTGCTCCGTGCGCAGTTATCAGTCACCCTCTGTCTGTATGTCTGTCTGTATCCTCTAGGCACGATAACTTTCAAAACACTGATCAGATTGGATTAAGCTTTGGCACACGTTTTTAAGACATAAAAATAAAGGACGAGTTCGTTAGCCAGCTATTTTGCATGAAAATTAAAAAAGTTACAGCATTTTCAAAACTTTTGGGACCATTTTTTTCGTGATTTAAAAATTCTATGTACAGTTATTTGTAGTACTCGGAAATTCGAACAATTTATCTTCACGACTTTTTTTGATGAAAATAAAATTAACATAGTTATAGCATTTTCAAAATAAAAAATAAAATTAACGTTTCAAGCTAAACAACGCACGATATGAAAAAAGTCAGGGAGAGAAAAACGTTGCTTTTGACAGCCCTACAAGATCGTCATAACAACTTTCTGAATTTTCCTGAAAAATTGAAAATTCAAATTTTGATCGCACAAGAAATGATGAAAATTCAAAAATTCCATTTTTCGGCCACACTATGCAAGATACAAAAAAAGATGAGGAGATCAAAATTATGCACCCAAAAAAGATCTAAAAATTCGTTGTGAATAACTTTTTGATTTGACCCGTAGTTTTTGTTTTATTCGTGAAAAACAACATTGAAAATAAACAAATAAAAATTTTTGGACAAACGACACAAGCGACGAAAAAAATTATTGAATGAAAGTTTATTTACCCAAAAAAGAGCTACAAATAAGTTTTTCATCATTTTTTGATAAGATGCGTATTTTTTGTTTTAATCCTAAAAAATGACATTACAAATAAACTATTTGAATGTTTGTTCAAAAAGAAACAAGGTAAAATAAAATGTTCAATAACAAATTTGTTTTTAAATTAGATCTGAAAATTTGCTTTTAACCTTTTTTTTCATGAGACACGTGAGGAGAATGTGTTCGTTAAATCCGAAAGAGCTTTAACAAAAGAGAATTCACAATCACTAAATTTCAGCTGTCGATTGTTTATCCTTTAACTTTAAAAATCCTATGCAAAAGTGTGGGGGATGCACAATAGCCGGGCGCGTAGCGCGAGTTACATATATTATCGAGCGCGAAGCGCGATATCCAATACGTGCGCATCCTAGGCTTCTAATCAAAAAGGGATTTGTAACAAATGTGTAGATCTTTTTTGAGTGCACAATTTTTGTTTCTTCATATTTTGTCGCATCTTGCATAGTTTGATCGCAAAATGGAATATTTCATTTCTCATTATTTTTTGTGCGATCAAAATTTGAATTTTCAATTTTCAAAAAAATTCAAAAAGTTGTCATGATAATCTTTTAGGGTATTCAGAAAGCAACTTTTTTCTTTTCCAGACTTTTTTTCGTATCGTGCGTTGTTTGGCTTGAAATTTTCATTTTCCTTTGTTTTTTTTTAATTTTGTAAATGTTGTAACTCTGGTAATTTTTTTTATCGAAAAAAGTCACGAAGATAAATTGTTCTTCTCTGTGAGTACTTCGAACAGCCGTACATAGAATTCTTGAATCTTAAAAAATGTGGTCAAACAAATTTGAAAATGCTCTAACTTTTTGAATTTCTATCCAAAATAACTGGCTAACCAACTAAACCTTCAGTTTAGGACACTCAAAGAGTATATCAAAGGCCAATCCAGTCGGTCAATTCTTTCGATAGTAACTGTGTTAACAGACTAAAAATCTACAGACAAGCGTACAGACAGGCAGACACTTTCGCGAAAACCTGTTTTTCGGGTTCAGAAGTCTCAAAACGTGGACATTTGAAAAAAACGGGGGAAGGAAGTCAAATTTTACACAAATCTAATACCATCTCTGATGAGAATGTAAAACTTCTTTGGTGTTGAAAACTGATTTGCACCTGATCTGGACCAGATTAGACGATTTAAGCAAATACAGATCTGGTCCAGATCTGACCAAAGTTTTAAAAAGAGAATAAATAAATACAAAAATAATAATCCTTGTATGAACTTAAAAACGAGTTAAAATATTTTCCACATAATGTTATAAAATATTTTTAATTATTTCAAACGTGTGAAATATTTTTTATCTAAGAATCTTCAATTTTAGGTATGTACACCTGAGCGGAAATAAAACATAAAAATACCATTCTCAAATTCTTGTCACAAAAAGTAGCATTTTAAAATATTCATTAAAAAAATTTGGGCAGTTCTAAAATGTAAAGTGCAACTAAATATAAACAATTTAAAAAATATTAGTAACTTTCGTAATTCGCGTTTTTTATAATAAAAGTATCTTTGACTTTAAAAACATTCTGGTTTGTATTTTTTATTTGGATATGCTTAACTATCCCTTTGTGTCTCTAAGGGTAAATTAAGAGAGCATCGAGGAAAAATGATCCGATCGGTAAGGTAGAATCTTCATTCAAAATATAAATATAAAACATTCATAGTTAACAAATTCAACAACAGTAATAATCAAATTTACTAGAACATCATATTAATATTACAGTAATAATTATCAATGACTATTGTTTACCGGCACAGTCGATAAGTTAGAGTACTTGCTCAGGTAAATAGGGCAAAAAAAAATTATGAGAAATGCAATATATATTCAACTAAATGAATGCGATTCGCAAAATCGAAATTTCAGCTGCAATTTGTTTATTTATAAATATAATTTAAAATCCAAATAACTTAAATCGATAAGGCAGTTACCTAACTGTCCGCTCAGAAGGTAACTATAAAGACTATATTACTTATTTTACCTGCAGTAGGGAAATTCATCCCCTAAAAAGTAAAAATTATAATATATTTATTTTATCTTATATTTTAATAATGTGGAAAATTCAAACTTGAAAAACATAAAATATGTTTATCGAACCAAAACTTTTTTAAATCTATTTGGTATCTAAGCAACCGACGGATGCAAACTTATCCACGCACAGACTATACAATTGCCTCTTAAGTAGTTACGGGAGTGCAGATGTCAGACAGCTTGATCCACTCTCGAGTGTTATTTTTAATTACGAACTTACGCAATTATGTTCAGCCAAAATCCGCACAAAGTGTACGAAGATCGAGTAACAGAGGCTAAACTTAATGAAAAGATTCCAAAGAAAATTTCGGAATTGAGGACTATTCTAAAGGTTATTAACTAAACATTATTAATTGTTTGTGGCGTTCCGAGAAAAAGGGTCTATCTCGTAACATTATAATTATATCCCGGAAGTAACCAAAAGTGGGTAAATTGTATGTTTGAACACAAAATTTAACACGTGGGCTTATGACACTGCAATATTTTAAATGCATTTTTCTCGACAAGCAGGTTTTCAAAGTTCCAACTTCAAAAGTGACCCGGCGACTCCTTTTTTAAACTATAGAGTATAGACTATAGAGGATTCGACCTGATGGGCTTAAAATGTCAAAAAATGTATCCTGCTGTACCCCATGTGTAAGTCCATACATACAAAGTGGACACTTTCCTTGCGGAACGTCACATTTAATCTTGTAAATCATTCTTGAAGTATTCCATTAGGTGAAACGATGATAATAATAATCAATTTCCCCTTCATAAAATTATGATTTATTTTTTTTAATTTAAGAACGAAAAGTTATGTTCTTATTAATTTGAAAAATGTTGCTTACCTAACTTACAAGTTGACTAGAATTCTGTGTTATTATGGAAATTACTATATTGAACAGAACTGTATGTTAAAGCACTACATTGAAATATTTACACATTTAAATTTTTATTATTCTTTCAGGACACTGACAAAAATTTATCGATTTGTGAAGAAATACTGACGGCCTACATTCAGAAAATAGCGCAGGTATGTATAAAAAATAAAACATTTATCAGCTATTCTTATTAATTGAAAATTTGTATATGATGGTTATTTTAAAGTATATCGACTGAAAAAACTGTAGCAACTCTTTTAGAATAATAAAATATTGTACCTCTTTTAAACGTATTAATTTAAACAAGTATAATAACAATTTTTATATATTTTCTCTTCAAAAATGAAAAACAATAAAAGTCTTTGTAACGTAAATTCTAATAGAAGAAAAGAATTGAAACGATCTTAGTGTTTCTTCTCATATTTCTAAATAATGCTTCAATTACATTTGAAATAATTCCCATTTTTTTGTGAAAATTTGAGCTGCTATGTTTTTTTCTTGATAGATTCTAACCTATATGATGTCATCCACCAGGACCATACCTTCCATGTATTAAGCGTAAACTGGGGTACCAACCAAGGCCGTAGCCATGGTGGGGGGAAGGAGGGGGGGGGGTCAACCGGGTTTGACCCTCCCTGAAATTCCTGAAACATATACACAATATACATATTAATACTTCTCTGAATGTGTGCGAGTGTGCCGCTGCGAAACCCCACCAACCCGAAATTTTTTTCTGGCCACGGCCTTGTTACCAACCGCCATACCAGCCGAAACTTACGTGTTTGTTAGTCATTTTTAATTCAGTATATTAAATAAAGAATTCATTCGCACCGTTTTGAACTATTTTTTTAAATTTTTATCACTAACAATAAGTAATATAGTAAGGAGACTAAACTGTGTGTTACGAAAACGTGACCACTTTTTCGGAATAGTTTTCTCTCTCCCTCATAAGAAGTACTTTTGTATTTTAAAACAGACCTTCTGTCATGATCTAATTTAAACTTTTTTGTTTGAATTGGTTCAATATGAAATGTTTTGACTTTGAAAATCGTCAATTTTTTATAATTGTTATCAATAATCAGTTTGGAATTTTTATAAATCTGAATAGTTTAATTTCAGATTGGCGAAATATAATTCCGATAAATAGAATGTATGGTACTAAATTATAAAGGAATGCTGGACCTGACTCCACGGTGACAGCCAAATGTTTATGCTTTATGCCAAGATCAAACGGTATGTGTACTTTTGCAGGTAACTTTCAACCTTTTAACAAGATTGCAAATAACAATTAATGAATTGATGAAAAATTGTACATTAAAATGCAGCAAAATGTAAAATTAGAGTGAACAAAGTGGTGTCCGTTTATTTGTTTTTCCTTAGAAGTCGGGATCCTGTTATCAGGCACAATGTTAGAAACGCGAGCAGATGAGTGACGACTCAATGTTTATTTAAGATTATATGAATTAATAATTTTCATGTAGCGTACAAAAAATACTATAACATAATTATACTTTTAGTATTTACATTTTTTTTTAGGAATGAGCCTCCTATATAAAAACCTGTATTTGGTGTCCTGATAATTCCTTTCTTTCTATTTTTTTACATATAATTTTATATTAACACTATGCATATAAGTCTATTTAAATAAACATTTGAACTTGCGCCAAGCAGCGTAGTACAAGCTTCTGTATAATCTAGTACCTTAATAGAATATTCCTAATTAAATCTTCATTGAAATAAATTGTTTGAATTCTTTTGAATTTGAAACTATGAAATTAGAAATATTTCTATTTGAAATTATAAGATATACGCGAATAAAAAAATAATTATTATTATAAATTTTTGACATTGAAAATTAATGTGTTTAAAATTTTTTAATCGTGAATTATAATATATTTTAAATCGCGAAGTGTCTACACGGAGAAAAATGAAAGGTCAGTTGGGCCATCTAGATGTGCAGACAGACTATATTGCAGGGTCAACTATAGGA
>JAABKJ010004261.1:0-24621 GCA_011634705.1 Andricus grossulariae
TGTAATATTTAATATTTCAACCAAAAATATGAAATTTCTACCAAAAGATATGAGTTTTCAAACAGAAATGACGAATTTTCAACAAAATGCTTAATTTTTCAAAGAAATTGTTAAATTTAACTGAAAAATATCAATTTTCCACCAAAATTTTCAAAAACAAAAAACAATTTTCCATAAAATAGTCCAATTTCAAACCAAAGAGATGCATTTTCACACAAAGAAAGATAAATTTTCAACAAAAAAAGAGTTTTCAAGAATTAAAAAAAAATATGATCAAAATTCTTAAAATTTCAAGCCAAAGTTTGAATTTTCTGTAAAAAAGTTGAATTTTCTATCCGAAAATATGAATTTTCAACAAAAAACTTAATTTACAACCAAGAAGTTTGATTTTTAACCATAAAAGAGAAGATTTCAAACCAAGAAAATTAGCTTTCTACCAAAAAAAAGTTGTCTCAACTAAAAAAGATAAAGTTTGAAAAAAGACTTTTTCGGCAAAAAGGATTTTTTTTTAAATTTTCAAAATTTCTGGAGTCACGCTATTTTGAATTTTTGAGTTGGTTGTTTTTGAATTGTCGACATTTTCGGAACCAATGATTGAATTCTGTTGAAATTTCGAGGTATTAGAGATGAAATTATACATTTTCAAACTATAAAATTTAAATAAAAAATTGTATAATATTCGAAATCGCGTAACTCCAAAAATTTTGAAAACATAAAAAAATCCTTTTCGGCCCAAAATGTCTTTTATATAGCACTATAATTTTACAAAGTTTCATTAACATCCAAGGACCACTTGCAGATTCTGATAATCCTGACGTGTACTGGACTAAAAATTATATTTCCAGTCAAAAATATTAATTTTTGACAAAACAAAAAGAAGTTTCAACAATTAAGTTAAATTTTCAACCAAATAGTTTCATTTTTAACCAAAAAAGATAAATTTTTAAACCAAAAGGATGAATTTTTTACCCAAAGAGACTAGTGTTTAACAAATAAGTTAAATTTTCAACAAAATAATTAAATTTCTAACAGAATAGCTGAGTGTTTAATGAAATACTTAAATTTTCTACCTACAGTGGTGAATTTTCAAATAAAAAAGAATTAACTTCAAACAAACAGTTGAATTTTTAATACAAAAAGACAAACTGAAGAGAAAGCAGTTCAATTTTTAACCCGGAAAATTGAATTTTCATTTAAAAAAATGAGTTCTCACCAAAAAATGTAATAGTTAATTCAAACAAAATAAAAAAGAATTTTTAACAAAATAGACCAATTTTTAACCAAATGGATGAATTCTAAATAATTAGATGAATTTTTCAACCAAAAAGAGGAATTTTGTACAAACAAAGATTTCTAATTCAAGAAATGAAAAATATGTCATCCAAATTGCTCAACTTTCAAGCTATCGTATCCAAGATAAGTCGGAGTGAAAATGCTTAAATTAGTCAAATCGTCTGAGTCAAACCATAATAAAAAACTAGAAATTCAAAACAATTTTTTGCTCAATTTAGAATTTGTTAAAAATATGCAAAAAACATGTTTCTTTTTTATTGAGTCATATGCACATATATTGGAAAAAGGTCGAACCTGAAATTTCTTCAGCTTGAACTCTCAAAAAAATATGTTATAATTTTACTTCTCCGGAACAAAATATTTTTCAAGATTTAGGAATTTTGGGATTATGGAGGGAGAAAAAGAAAAGTAGGTAATAGCAATGATACTTTTAGATTCTGAATAGCTTATTGAAATCTTAAATTTAAGAAAAATTAAATTTATTTCAAGTTACTTTTAAAAAAAATTCATCTTTTTCTGCATTTTTACAGCATTTAATGCAACTCAAAAATAAACAGGTATTAACTTGATTATCCTCGGCATTGTACATAGAGAAGTAGAAAAACGAATTTTATAAATTTGTTTGTTATAACACAATTTATAGTCTTCATAAAAAGTATACGCATATTTTGTTTATATATGAAGCGAGAATACTAAGGGAATATTAAAGAAAATAGGAAAAACGAATAACAATATTTCTATCCAGTTTTTCGATCCAGTTCATCAAAAGATGCGATTTTTCAATTTCGCCTATCATTGTTACTTTATTATCAGTAGTGAATATACTACTGTTAAGTCGCAGATCATACAAAATGCTATGGGCAAGTTCATAAACATATCTCATGCACTCAACAAAAATTTTCTTGAACAAAAAAACTGTTTTCTTGGATATAAATGAAAGTTTCATTGACCCAACAAGAATTTTGTTGATTCAACGAAATCGTTCTCTGAGCGTGCATATTGGAAGATTTTTAAATTTGCTGTGTAAGAAGGAATTCGTTTGATGTTTTAAAAAATTAGCTTACTAAGATTTTATAAAATGGTATTCCTGTTCTTTAAAATTCGTCTTTTTGGTAGAAAATCATTTTTTTCATTCATTTCAAATTAGAATACTTTTTGTTTGAAACATCAACTATCATATTTTTCTAACAAATTCTTTTTTTTTAATTTGAAAATTCAAGTCCTTGATTGAAAGTTGAACTAATAAATGATTATTAAATTGATGTACAGACCAATGCACTCAACCATTCGGTACGACGCCAACTAAGAAGATACCGTGGACATAGGTGGATTATGAAGTTACAGGCAAAGTACCAGCTGAGAAATATAATAAATTTGCGTTAACGCTAGATAATTTCCTGTTAGTATCAATTTAACTGTGAAGATTTAACTGAATTATAACTTTTTTATGAAAAAATTTGATTAGTCGTTAGAGATTTATTGGTAATTTTCTTCAACTCCTTTTTAAACTTGAACGCTTGTTTCATCATCTACTCTTCTATATTATTATATTCTACAAAAATATACAAAAGACTTGTTATATATTAAGCAATAATTAATTTCCAATATTTGAGATTGCAACCTGTGATTAAAACATTTGTTTATAAATAGTTATGTATGATAATCTCAGGAGGATATAATCTTTGCCTATAATTTATTGGCTGTTAATAAAGGAATTATTTTGCAGTATTGTATTAAAGAGATTATGATTTTGAAAATTGCACACAGAATTGCAATTACGTTCACTGTTTAATACAAAAGTTCAAAAATTCCAAATTTTACTATTCGTCCGGACAAACGAGTTTTTGAAGAACGAGAAAAAATCATCCACATAGAGTTGTATTAGATCTTTTTCTGGGTAACTTTTGTGGAAGATATTTTATAAACGAATTGAGGTAACTATTGGTAGTATTCTCAGTACTATTCTGAAAATAAAATATAACTGAATAAAGAAAATTATTTATTTCATTTTATTTTGCAATTTTTCTTTAGATAAGATATAAAATCAAGGATAAATGTCAGACCATAAAATCTGTCGTTTCGTTCAATATGTACTCATTGGGAATAATAGTAGCTTACAAAATCATTATTTTTAGTGGACAGTATTAAGAAAACAAAAAAAATCAAATACTTTTAACATAGCCACTATTTATAGTTAATTAATTTTTTTGAACTTCTATTTTACTGTTTGTTCGGTCGTTTTAACTGTTAACTCTTGTTCAGACGGATATGATCTCAATAAATTTTTTACACAGTGGGGCGAATCAATGTCGTAAATTTTATTAATTGAAATATGATAATCAACTCTATCAAATTCTTTTGCTAAATCAATATAAACGACATCTAACCTGATCGTAACTGTCGAGAAGGATATGTACTGAGTGAATATCAAAAGATTTGTAGCAACTGATACGTGTGGTAAAAAACCATGTGATAGTCAGATAAATTACTATCTACCGCACTGAAGATAATTCCATAAATGCACATCTCGAAAATTTTAGAAAAGGTATTGATAATTGAAATAGATATGTAAGTTTGTACATCAGATGCATCTCCACCCTTCAGGATAGGCCACATTTTTCTAGATTTCCAAACATTCGGGAAAGTTCCAGATTTTAGTGCAAAATAAAAAATAATTGTCAGCGATGTGACAATAACACTAGACAAGATATTGATAAGCTAAGAAAGAACAGATTCTAATCTGCCAGTGTGTTTATCTGAAAGTTTTATTTATCGCCATGGATGGAGATGCTATGATGGTCTGTTCTGCATTACTTGTGATTGTTGTAAGTAATTTTAATCGGCTTTTTATATCTTTTCCTAATTCCCTCATATTAGTGTTTGTGTTTTGGTATTTTTGTTTATATTCAATCTTTAAGTTAATAACATTAATTATTTCTCGAGTATACCAGAGAGGATATCTATTATTCATCTTGTTAATGTTGTAACTTGGGATGGCTTTATCAAATTCAGTATGAAGCATATGATAAAATTGCAAGCAAACCTCCTCAATTTCATTACAGTTTGAGAGTGTTGTCCAGTCAACATCAAATAAATCAATATTTAATGAAATAAAGTTACAATATTCCTGTGCATGCAATACACAGACTCAATTCTCCAGAATGTATCATGGCATAAGTAAGTAAATTTATATCTTTAAAGTTTAAAAAAAAATATTATTTTTTTACTTAAAAAATGTAAATGATCATTAGAGACGTATTGCTAATTTTATTCAACTCCTTTTTAAACTTGAATGCTTGTTTCATTATCTAATCTTCTGTTAAATTTTACAAAATTATTACCTGTGTTACAGGAGTCTGCGTAAATTATGTACACCATTATTCGACAATAATAGGCTATGCCTGTAAATACGAAACTAAAAAGCATTCACCAGGAAAGTAATCATCAAATGAAATGTCTTTGATAACCAACCTTCTCCGGGACGAATAAGATTCAAAGCTGAGAGTAGAACAATCACAAACTTTATACTTTTTCTCATTGTTGTAGTAAAAGTTTAAGATTTAAATAAATATTCAATACACAATAGGATGAGAATATCAAACATATTATAATTTTTTCGGAAGACATGTCTTTCCAGAATGTCGTAATCTTTTTTGCATAATATTGCCTTTCTGCAGTAAGAATTTGTGAGTTATTTCATGCGAATATTTTTCGTAAGTTTAAAATTTTTAAGCACATAAAAAGTAATAAATAAATTTTATTTGTTTTTTTTTTCTTAGCCTTTTAAAATGTTGCATAGAAAAAGTTTAAGCACACTATGTTGTACAGGAAGCGATAATATTGATAGTGATATTGATCACTATCTCTCCCCTTAAGCATGTGTTATGTTACAATTTGAATATTTACCCGAAAAGTTAAAAGATGAATCTTCTAATATTTTCTGAAAATCGCCAAAACTCATCAAATTGTCATCACACGATCAAGAAAAAAAATAAGGGTAACATTTAAACTTAAAATTCTCACGTGTTAAAGTGCCATAAACTAAAAATCTATATGAAATAATAATATTTTTTGAGGCATACTTTAAAAAAGTAACAGTGAGAATATTTATTTCATTAACCTTGGTTTCGACAATCTTTCTCAAACTTAACAACTTGTTAGTAGAGAACAAGGAAAAGTAATACTTCCATGTATTTGATGCACAGAAAAGCAAAAAATGAAAATATTATTAGACACTTTTTTTATAAAATCTTCACCATTGCAATCAACGCGTTTGGATTCAAATTCATTTGATCACAGCGAGAAAGAAAAAACAAAGCGAAACATTCTTGCATTCAGAAGAAAAAAAAGTTTGTGATTATCATTTTTAATCGTAATTGATTTGATTTCCAATGCTACTCACGTGAAACACGTTTCGCAGAGGGAGGCAATCGCGCGTGGCTAAAGTGACAATTTCATTATTATCCAAAGTGAAACCGTCGATATTGAGTATTCATTGCATTGACTTTGACGTAAGAATTGTAAAAAGAAAAGGAAATTCATAATGCATGATACAATGATTAGTTACATACTTTTGTGCACAACTTAGATTATGCAAGCCAATCTACAATTTCACGAATCGTGCCTTAAAACATAACATTTATTCTGAATACTCAGTGTTTTTATATAAAATTCTATATAAAGCTATTCGTCATTTGAAAAATATTAACGATCTCGTAGAAAATGTTGAAAATAATTATTACATCAATAAATCAATCTGATAAGGCATATTGGAACCATATTAATCATTGTATGCAATATTTACTTAATCAAGAACATTTTATAATGTAATGAAGAATCTTTGGGGAAAATAAAGATTTTTTTTCCTTATTACTGTCAAGATACAGATTAATTCATTCTTCAATCAAAAATATCTCAGAAGCTTTCCAGGTTAGGAATATCAAACCTCGCATCCATCTCATCGATTTTAATTAAACTTATTAAAGTTGTAGTACTTTATGGGAAATGTTTTGTGGGCAAAGGATTTTCAAAACTTTTGAAAATTCTGGGAGCCACACCATTTTGAAATTTTTTTGCAGATTCTAATGAAACGTATAGGCATTTTGTAAAACAAGATGCTGTTTTGTATAAAATATGGAAGAACAACCAATTTCAAAATTTTTACCAAAAAATAATGAAAATGATTTTTTGACTGGATTTTTGAGGGAATACGCTATACTTCTTTCGATTAAAAAAAATCATATTCCTTCTTTTTTTACCTTTCATTAACAAAAAAAGTTGATGGGTACTCAAGGAGTATGATTCTAAAAAAAATCTTTATAAAATATAGCGCACTCCGTCGAATATGCAATGAAAAAATTATTTTCATTTTTTTGTTAAAAATAACCGATTTCCAGTGAAAAATGTTAAAATATCCTAAAATTGTTTCAAAATTATAAATCGTTAAAAATCATTTTATCTTCTTTTAATCCACTGTTTTTCTACTAAAAGTACCGATTTCTGGTATAAAAAGTCAAGAAAACCAAAAATTGTACAAAAATCGTGAATATAATGACTGAGTGATAATCTAAGAAATAATGATATCTGAAAAATATTAAGAATTTTAAATTAAAGATACCAATTTTCGATGACAAGCACTAACATAACGTGACAAAAACTGTTCAAAATTGTAAATCTTCTTTGAAATGAATGATTTTTGTTTAAAATAACATCGAAATTTCCTGTGAAAACCGCTGATTTAACTTATCAATTGTACAAAAATGTGTAATCTTGTTTGAAATCTAATGATTTTTTAATATAAATTCTAATTTTCGATGAAAAACACTAACATAATCCGAAATTGTTAGAATAATCATGTTTTTGATTGAAAATTTGTTTTCTTTTTTCGTTGAAAATAAATTTTTTGAACTGAAAATTTCACTATTCCAATTTTGATTGTACATTTATCTCTATTGGCTAAAAATTCGTGTATTTCGTTAATAACATTTTTTTTGCAGAAAATTATTTATCTAGCTTGAAAATTCATCTTTTTGGTTTAAAATTCTTTTTTTTTTGTTCAAAATTATTCTAATTGAAAATTTAACTATTCCATTTTTGATTGTATAATAATCTTTTTAGTTGAAAATTCAATTAGTTGGTAGAAAATTAATGTATTTTTTTGTAATTCAACTACTGGGTAGAAAATTAATCTGATTAATTAAAAATTCTTTTCTTTTTTTTGGGTGAATAATTTAGCTACTTGGTGGAAAGTCGAACAACTTTGATAAAAATTCATTCTTTTTAAGATGTATCATTTTAGTTGAAAATTCATCTTCTTGGTTTTAAGATTTAACTATTTTGTTGAAAATTAGTTTTTTGTTTAGTAAAACCTTAATTTTATTAATTCAAAAATATAAATATTCCTTTTTTGGTTGAAAACTTATCTTATTTAGTTGAAAATTCAACTACTTGGTTGAAAATTCTTGCAGTTTGTTTGAAAATCCGGCTATTGCTGTAGAAATAAGTCAATTTTCTTTGTTGGAAACTAACCAACTTGTTTAAAAAGTATCCTTTTTGGTTAAAAGGTCATATTTTTTGTTAAAAATTCATTTTTTATTGAATTTAACTGTTTTCAATTTAAAATTGAAATATTTTGGCTGAAATATCAACAATGACATTTTTGGTTGAGAATTCACATCTTTTGGTTAAAAATGATTTCTCTTTTAAAAATTTACCAATTTGTTGAAAATTTATTTTCTTTGCTTGAGGTTCATCATATTTGAGTTAAAAACTCGTTTCTTTGGATGAAAATGTAACTATTTTGTTAAAAAATCATTGTGTTTTGGTTAAAAATTTATCTTTTAACTGAAAATGTAAGTATTCCAATTGAAGATTCATAATTTTAGTTGAAGATTCGTCACTTTGGTTTAAAATCTAACTATTTGTTGCGAATTTATTCTTTTTTAGTTGAAAATTAATTTTTTTAATGAAACTTTAACTATTCAATTTTTTGTGAAAAATGTATCTTTCTTAGTGGTAATTTTTGGTAACTGAAAATTTAACTATTCCATTCTTGACGAAAAATTCTACTATTTGGTTTAAAATTAATGTATTTGATCAAAAATTGGTCTTTTTTGGTAGAAAATTCATCTCCATTGTTGAAAATTCAACTATTTTGTGAAAAATTCCTTTTTCTGGGAAACCTAAGGTAAAAATTAAATTTTATTTAATTGAAAATATAATTATTCCATTTTTGTTTTTTTTTTAGTTGAACATTCAAGTATTCATTTGAAAATTAATTTTTTTAGTTGAAAACTTTATTGAAAATTCATGTTTTTTGTTTAAAATTCGTCTTTTTGGTAGAAAATTAATTTTGTTGATTGAAAATGTATTTGTTTGGCTGAAAATTCAACTTTTTTGTTGAAAAATTTAACCGTTTTGTTGAAAATTCGCGTTTTTCGGTTGCAAATTAATTTTTAAACTGAAACGGAATAAACTCTAAATATCTTGGAAAAATCCTTTTCTTATGATACTTCATCATAGAACAATAATTGTTTATTTTATAACCAATTTTATAAACAAATTCACAGCTTGGCTACTTTTCAACAAATAGGTGTAGTTTTTTTACGAAATCGACTGCCAATGATTCTGATAGAAACCTATTTATTAGGAGACTTTGTCATTTACTTTGACATCATTTCTTATTTAATTAAACAAATTTGATAAACAAATACTGTTTTTTGTCAATTTTTAGCTGGCGGATTTCGCTTTTCCAACGGAATTATCTGTAAAAACCTGACCATAAACCATTCTTATGTTATTTTATCAATGAGCCGAAATTATTTTTTTATTAAGAATTTTACTAAAAGATTCTTGATTTCGTCATCGTTGAAGAGTGAGCAACCGGTTCTTTAAACAATTTAAATTTTGCTATCTATAGTGGCTTATTTTGAGTTCTTGCTTCAATGCTTTATAAAATTTATATAAAGAAAAAGCAAATGTTGTCGCCTGACAAAGTCTCCTGATAAATAAGGTCCTTTCTGAGTCGATTTCGTGAAAAAACGACGACCATTTGTTTATCAGTAGTCAAGTTGTGAACTTGTATATAAAATTGTTTACAAAAGAAACAACTATTTTTCGTTAATGAAGTATTATAACGGAAGGATTTTCCCAAGTGGGCAACGTTTCTTAATAAATGAGGTCCTTTTTTAGTCACTGGGAGTCGATTTCGTAACAAAAAACAACATCCATTGGTTGAAAAGTAGTCCAGTTGTGAACTTATTTAAAAAATTGGTTATAAAATAAACAATTAATATCGGTTTCAAAGTACATATAATAAGCATATGATTTTTCCAAGTATTGTTTGGCCTCTCTTCTGTAAATACGGCACTGATTTCTACCAATCTTCAGTATTATGAATACATTTTTCGTTTATTCGTCTCTTTTCTTTTATTTGTAGTTTCAAATTAATCTCTTACGCAAATCGTCGAAAAGTGGATCATATTCTCAGTACATATTGCCATATTATTTTTCAGGATGTAGAGCGCGAGCAATTTCTTACCAAATAAATATTATTTATAAAATTGAAAGTTTAGTCCATTTTGCATGCCCCGCAAAATTATCCAATTATTAACTGGAAATCTAATTCTTCCATTTTTTGTTCAAAATTGATCTTTTTGTGTTGAGAACTCAACTATATGGTTCAACATTTTTTGGTTGAAAAGGTAATTTTTGCATGAACCCTTATAAGATTCTGTATGACTGTTGTCACTAAAAGTGTTAAAAATATATTTTGAGACGAACATTTTTTTGCAATAACATTATTGATCTTCTAGGTGTAAGGTTATTTTTATACCTAAAAGAAGAATTTAGAACGGTCTTGGAAAATAGAATATTTGTCAGGAAAAAGTCAGGGAATTTCAAAATTGGGATTTTGTAGCAACCCTCAAATGGGTTCGAATTGGTGTTGATCTACGATTTCAGAATGGTTGTTCACTTGCTTCAGATTTGTTACAAAAAAAGTGAATACTATTTTATTTTTATTTTTATTTAATTGATAATAATTAAATTAACAAGATAAGGAATCATAATCTTTTATACATTTGATACAATTACGATACGTAACACTTGGTTGAAGCTGATATACTTAGTGAAATGTTTATTTGTGAATATATGTTCATAGTAGATACGTATAAAAACGTGTATGTACGTACTTATGGTGTAGATTAATGTATCGATTATCCTGCGTCAACAAATATCACAAATCAGCTTTATGCCCATATATATATATAATTAAAAAGTGTTACTTAACGAGATTCGCATTAAGTAAGATATTCACGTCATGTAGAATTATTACATGAACGTGTACTTTCGACTACGATGTGGCGAGTCTCGGGTCACGTATTTTATTAAGGAAAATGAAAAAGTCAAGAAAAATATAATAGAAAAAAGAAAAAATTATTCACGTCAACGTTGCTTACGCACTTCTTTACATTTAAATGATACCAATGTGGAAAACTGATTCTAACCTTAAGAGGGTAAAGGTGAATGTTTTGTCGTCTGATTTTCAATAAAGTGTAAGCTTATTTTTTAACGTTAGTAATAACAACAACCAATTTCAAAAGCCTTTGTTATTGCAATACAATTGTATGTTTTTCGTCTTTTTTTCCTTTTTTGTCAGTTTACGTTATCTCCTTTCATGTCAATCACCATGCTACAAAATATAATAACGATTTTTTAGTTGGTATACATTTAAATTGAATGATAAGAAAAATATGATTGAATCCATTCGAAAACAGGCAGGTTCTATGCTTCAAGTAGCAGAATCTCTCAGCGATGAAATATGTATGTAAATAATCTTCCAGCCTTCCCTGCAGGAAGTAGTCTTTCTCCTGGGAAGATTGGTTACGTTTAATGTAATCAAATATATTTATTGAAAAATGTATTGTTTAATAAAAAAATTCTTTCTACTATCCAGTCAAAGAAAATTAGTTTAACAAATTAATTACTCTATCCCATACTTTGTTATATCTTGAGAGGTCCCTTTTTGAATTAATAGCCTTGTTACCTTCTCTCTTCATAAATAACATCTACATGAATTCTCTCTTTTTCTGATTTTTTTCATGATAAAGAATTTTAATATCATTCAAATTGAAGTCATGACCATGTGTAATTTTATGCTTTGAAAGGACTGAGTGTTATCTAGGACTTCTGTGAAAATTATTTTCATGTTCATTTGTCCTAAGTCTAAGTACCCTTTGTGCCTGCCCTATCAAAACTGCATTGCAATCTTTACAATTAACTTTGTAAATTACACATTTTTTCTAGCATTTCATATCTTCCTTTTCCCAATTTTACAATCATATTACTCTTAAAAGGAACTCTATAAATAGTATGTAAACCTAATTTTGTCAACATTGATTTCAAAATCTTCGAGGTTTTACCAAAAAATGGAAGAACAGCAGTATTAAATGTATTATAATCTTCTCTGTTTATTTTGATCATTGTTTTTGTTTTTAGTATAATTTCTTCTGTTATGCGCATGTTTCTCAATGAACTCAGAAAGATAATGGTTTAGAAAAACAATTTGTTTACATAGTTCAATATTTTTTTCATGGAAAACTGGATGTGATAATTTAAGGGCTTTATCAATTAAATTTGTAATAATTCCTATCTTATTTTGAATATAGTGACTTGAGAGAAAACTAATTGTTCTTCCTGAACAAATAGTTTTCCTATGCCAGTCAGTGATAATATGTCTTTCATCTGTTTTAATTAAAGTCATATCAAGAAAATTTAATTTTCATTCAATTTCAATTTCAACAGTGAATTGTAATCTTGTGTATATACTATTAAAAGCATTAAGAAGAGTGTTAGCATTATTTTTATGTATACTAAGTACTGAATCATCAACATATCTTGCATAAAAATCAATATTAAAATCAAATTTTTGGAATACTTCATTCTCTAAATCCTCCATAACAATTTCAGTTAAAATAGAAGACAAACGTGATCCTATGAGAGTTCCAAACATTTGTTTATAAAAATTATAATTAAATTTGAAATATACTGAATGAAAAACATATTTTATAGCATCAAGAAATTGTTTTTTCGGAATGTTGGTATTAATTTTAATCAAATCTCAACTTCTATTGATTTTTTAATAATTTGACTCAATAATTCTTCCAATTTTCTAGTTGGAGAGCATATTGTTGAAATAATTGGTCGTAGAGGGTAGTCAGTTTATTGTGAGCTTTAACAAGGCCATAGGCTAAGGATAGGATGAGATAGTGAAGAAGGTATTGCGAAAAATAAACGTGAATGTAGATTGACAAATAGATAGAAAAAGATTGACGTGGATAGGCAAAGGAATGGATGAGATATAGAAGAGGGTATTGAAAAAGATAAAAGTGAATTTAGAATGACAAAGAGATAGAAAAATATAATCGTTGATAGATGTAAGGTAAAGAACCCAGTAGCCGGACACATATTAAAACTTAAGAAATATAAGTACTCTTTTCTGAAGAAATTTTTATAATTTTATAAAACTTTTGATTTTAATACAAAGGATGAACACTTTTGACTTGATTTAAAAAAACATAATATTTTTAAAACATTTATTTATCTAAGCAAACATATTTTATTCATGGCAGTAAAAAGCCCAGTATCGGGACGGGCTTTTGGTGGTGGTGGGTGTAGCGGGACACGGATAGACCAGAATCGGGACAGTAACGAATACTTACCTTTTCAATACTTATAAAAATGTGAATTGAAATTTTCGAGCCCAGATATGAAATAAATTAAATCAAAAGTTAATACTAAAAAATAAATTAGTTATTTTCTGCAGCATAATTAGATTAGAACTGTATTTTAGTTTTATTAATTATGTAATATAACGAAAATACTGTTCCGATCTAATTGTGCTACAAAATAACTTTTTTTCTACTATAAAAGAAACAAAGACTGTACATTCTTATATTAATAATGGTTTTATTTATACCTTTTTGAATATTGCAGCACATAAACTCATAAGAAGTACTACAAACAAAATAATGAGTTAATCTTAAAATAATAACTCAAACTTTTTCTTGTTTTATCTTCAGTTTGTATTGTAATACTGAGATTTCTTGAATTATCAATTCTTGATCTAAGTCTTTGACATTCTTATCTAATTTTTCTAATCTTTCTTTTATTTGTTCTTTATTTTCTTTTGTCTCAGAAGATTTTAAAGCTTGTTTGAGATTCTTAATCTCAGAATTAATAACTTTCTTTCCAATTGTTATTCTTTTCTTGGTCTCCTGAAAAGATTTGCTCACATCTTGCTCTTTGGCTTTCATTTCCTTATTTTTATTTTTTTCTGTTTGCTTGCTAATATCTGCTGTTCTTTCAAGTTTTCTTCATCTTCTTTTTTTTAAGACATCGATCATATCGTCTGCAACATACGAGTTAAAAGCCTCTCGAGCTTCACATTTTTTCTTTGCTCGTCCATGAAACTTTGGTTTCTTGAAAAAATCTTTAAAATTTTCCAACGGATTTTGACCTTTTTTATCTTGAAATAAAGAAAAATTATTTTTATATAAATTAATTAATACTTATAATTATAATTCCGATTGAAATTAATAAGCAATAATTAATATTATAATTACAAGCAGAGCTGGTCGATTCTAATGCATTTTGATTTTCACCATTCTCAAAGGTCCTCTTATTACCAGAAGTCTCAGAATCAGAAGTCCTCTTATTACCCAGAAGATTTTGTATCGGTTGGTTTATGTCTTTCAAAACTTGACTGCATGTCAATGAATGATCGCTTGGAAAACTATTATCAGATATACTACCCATAGATAAATCTAAAACGATACCTACAAACATAATATGATGTATTAATAAATTTTTAATTTCTATACAATTTAACGAAAATCAATTATTTAACCTTATCTCATCAGATCTCACATACCTTGACACTCATTGCGAATTGCAACATTTTCTTTATCTCCAGGATTATCTCTCTGTTCTGAATTTTTTAAATGTTATTAGTAATTAAAATAGACCAAATTTAAATAAGAGAATAACGGAAACAGACCTTTTAATAAATCCGATGAATTTAATAAATTGCTTGGACTTGACACTGACTTATGGACTTTTGTATTTGAATTACTCTCCAAAATGGTATTATTATTTTCTACAACATCATTAATATTCTTATCATGAAAGCTATTATATATACGTATATCGAAATGCTTTTTCTCTTCTAAAATAATTAATAATTTTTTTAATTTATTATCGAAAAGAAAAATTGTTTTTATTTATTTTAAAAGCAAAATATTTGTAAAAAATGTGATATCTGTCACAATATTAGATGATGTCATTAAAATACCAGATAGGTTATTCGAGACAGGACATTCAATATCTGTTGATTCAAAACTGCTGAGTTCTATTCCATCTGAAATGACCACCTCTATATATTCATTTTGACCAGATTCCATTTCCGACAACTGTAACTGTTCACTTGCTACTTCAAAAATATTTTTATCATTAAAATTTTAATTTTCTTGCAAGTTGACGTGACTGTCATAATCAAGGAATTGTAACTGTTCGTTTGTTGTATCTGCTTCCTCAAGACCATCTGTCGAAACATACTCAAGTTTTCATGAGAACTGAGATGACTAGCTTCTATAAAAATAAAAGAATTACAAAAGATAGATTATAAATTAATAAAATATGTGAAAAAATCTGTATTTTAGCTTATTTACCACATTTTTGTTTCATTTTTTGCCAACATTCAAACAGTGCTGTTTGTGATATTTCACCAGACCATGCTTCTTTTGACTCGTCTAACTTAAACATATCTAAAATACTTTCAGAAATATACTTTTCTTAAAAATTCTTTAAAAATTGCACATTTTCAATCTCGTCGATCGCTGGTGAAGAAACTTGTTCAACAGAAGGAGGTTTGCTTATTATCTTCTTGTTCTCATCAAGGATATTATAATTTACTTTATCCGGATTAAGTGGATATAAGCCACAACTTTCAAATCCATTTTTCAGACAATCTGGGAAGTCTTTTGAATCTAATGCCATTTTCAATATTCCAGCAAATTCACTTTTAGTTCATTCTATTTTATTGTTTAAAAATCTCCATTCAGTATATGTTTCTACGTACGCATCTTTCAGTGGATGAAAAAATGCGACATCAAGTGGCTGAATGATATGAGTTGAGTTCGGAAACAGTGCTATCAACTCTATGCCATTCTCTTTGCAAAACTTAATCAAGGGGAGAGTTACATGGGAAGAATGACCATCTACGTAAAGTATTATAGGAAATGTGTAATAATTATCTACAAGCCACTTATAAAAAACATTTGTGATGAAATCGTAGAAGCTTTCACCAGTCATCCAACCTTTGACTGTCTTGCCTACACCCCAGCCCTTTGGTATTTTTTCCAGAGTACTTTTTCTTGAGTACTTGAAGAGTACTTGTACTTGTCTTCACATCGAACAATACCATGAGCGGTGGCATCTGGCCAGAAGCAGAAGCAGTAAACAAAACTGTCATCGTCCCCTTCTCATTGCTACCCACTAACCGATACACAGATTTTGATCCTTTTTTGGCTAAACATTCATCGTCGTCCGGCCCAGCTCAAAACCACTTTCATCTAAATTAAAAACTCGATTTGCATCTATATTTAATAAATTTTTTCCTTCAAGATAACTTTTTACATGAGCGAACCATGGTCTAATCTCTCCTTCAGTAACTGATGCTCTTGTTGTTGTTAAGTTCTGTGTTTTGCGCACAGATATATCGGTATGTCTTTGCATGAATGCCTTATACCAATGATTTCCTGGGCAGTTATTCTTAAATGGATTCTGTCGTTTCACTTTTTCAATATATTTGTGAACACAGTCTTTTAGTCGACTTTTTGTTACGGGGAAACCGCTTGTCTGTGAATAAAAACCCCAATCAACAATATCCTGCTCTTCTTCCTTAGTCAGCACTGTCGGTGGACCTTTACGACTCTCAAGGGGTGAAAATTTTTTCATTTTGTTAAAAAGCGTGCTTTTTGGAATTCCAAACTCTGCAGAAGCATCTCTCAGCGACTGTCCATCACTGACAGAATTAAGTGCTTGTTGGATTTGCTCTATGCTATATTTTTTCACAAAGCTTTTTTCCTTTCTAGATTTAGATCCACTTTTTTGTTTTGATTTTGTTGATCTTGATTTGCAGGTGTTTTCTTTTTCAGTTACTTTTTTATCACAAATTTTCTATATCTTTGTTCTAGCCATTCTAGTAAAACTTTTAAAATATGAAATACTTGTTAAATAAATTACTTTAAATTAAGCTGTATTAATAATTTTCGTTTTATACTTAAATAAAAAAGTTTGATTCACGTACCCAACAAGCAATACAAATGTTGAGGTTAACTTGACGTCCACATGAATTCTTATCTCTACATACACTTTCGCAGCATAAGATTTCACATAATTTATACTTACCATAAGTACCATAAGTACTTTTCACGATGCAGTGGGATTAATACTTAACATTGCACTTTCGGACAACTAGCGCCACGTTGTCCCACTACTGCGTACTATTCACAAAATTGAGTGGTAATTCGGGACACGTAATTATAAACTTAATAGACAATATTTTTATCAGACTACCTTCTAATTCTATTGAAAAATATTGCAACTATCGTTAGAAATAATATTTATAACATTTTAGTGTCGAATTTTTTTTATTCAACGTTAGTTAAGTCAGTACTGATGTTAAGAATTCACGCCAGATCTCGAGAAAAATGGTTATAGGCTTGCTGTTCTTGAAAGATGATTTAGGATTTTTTTTTCGAATGATTAAAATTCTGCATTTTTAGATACTTAATACTATTAAGTAGTCAAGAATTTCAGGAATAATTTATAAGGTTTATTTTTACTCTTCATGAAAATGTATGACAAATAATCATTAGTAACGCTGCATGTCCGAGTATTGGTCTTATTTTCAACTGTGTCCCGCTATTGGGTTCTTTACCTTAGGTTACGTGGATAGGCAAAGAATAGGATGAGATAGAGAAGAGGGTATTGAAAAAGATAAACGTGAATGTAGATTGACAAAGGGATAGGAAAAGATAGACGCTGATAGATGTAGGATACGATGAGATAGAGAAGAGAAGATTAAAAAAGATAGACGGGAATTTATATTGACAGAGACATAGAAATATATTGAGGTGGATAGATAAAGGATAGGATAAGATAGAAAAGGGGGGATAGAAAAAGACAAACGGAAATTTAGATTGAGAGAGAGATAGAAAAATATTGACATGGACCGACAAAGTGTAGGATGAGATAGAAAAGACGCTATTTAAAAAAATAGACGTGAATTTAGTTTGAAAAATAGATAGAAACAGATAAACGTTGATAAACGTATGATACGCTCAGATAGGAAAGAGGATATTGAGAAAGATAGACGTGAATTTAGGTTGAGAAAGTGACAGAAAAAGATTGACGTGGACAGCCAAAGTATTGGGTGAGATAGAAAAGACTCTATTGAAAAAGATAGACGTGAATTTAGTTTGACAAAGAGATATAAAAAGATAAACGTTGATAGATGTAGCATATGATGAGATAGAGAAGAGGAGATTAAAAAAGAAGATGGGAATTTAGATTGACCGAGAGATAGAAAAAGATAGACGTGGATAGCTAAAATTTAGGATGAGATAGAGAAGAGAGGATTGGAAAAGATAGAAGGGAATTCATATTGAGTCATAAAATATGAATAAAAAATCACTTTTTAATTTCACACCGACAGGTCTGTTTTACAATGTCCCGAAAAACCCTATAAGTGAGAAATTTGGTTTCGCGAGTTTTTGGCGCTAATTTTTTTTCGGTTTCTTTCAATACATATTGTTTCTAATACATAAAGTATCCCTTTTTACTGATAATTAGATGTTTAAATAAGTTATTTAAATAATTTATTATTGTTTATTGCAATTTTCTCTCAGATAAGAGATAGAAAGTCGTGTTTTTTTCTGAATGTTTCAGCTTTGTTTTTAAATTTTCTAGTTAGAACGATGCAATAATCAACTAAGATTAACAAAAAGAATCGTTTAAACAATTTATTATTATTTTTAATAATATTCTCTTTGAATAGTGACAGAAAGTTGCGGTTTTTTTGACATTTTTAAACTTGATATCCACTTTTCACTTAGAGTGAGGTAATAATGAATGCAATTTAACAAACCTAATTGTATGAACAAATTATTATTATTATTTGAAATAGGTTTTAGAAAAATAAACATTTGGAACTGCACACTCTTTACTATCAAGTGTAGTGTGAAATAAAAGGTAAATTAATCGTTTTTAAGTTTTTTTTTCCAGAAAAACCGCAGCTTTCTCCCATAATTTTAAGAAAAGATAGTTTCAACCTATAATAAATTGTTTAAGCAAATAATTTATTAACTTGAATTAATTATTACCTTACTCTAACAAAAAGGTTGACAAAAAGTTAGAAATTTAAGAGAAAACTGCAACTTTCTAGCATTACTCTAAGAGGAAATAGTTATAAACAATAATACATTGTTTAAACCATTTTTTTGTTTACCCTGATTAATTATTACCTCACTTTAAGTAAATAGCTGAAAAAAGTTGGAAATTTCAGGAAAAATTTCAACTATCTAGCATTCCTATAGGACAAGATAGTTATAAATAATACTAATTTGTTTTAAAAAATATTTTTGTTACACTGTATCAATCATTATATCGGTCTGAGTGAAATTTTGCCAAAATGCGCAAATTTCAGAAAAAAAACTGCAACTTTCTAGAATCATACAAAGAGAATATTAATAAAAATAAAAGTAAATTGTTTGAACAATTATTTTTGTTAACTTCAAATAATTATTACCCCACTCTAATTGAAAAGTAGACAAAAAGAGAAAAATTTCAGAAAAAGACCGCAATTTTCTAGTTTTATTCTGAAATTCGTCTATTTTGGTGGAAAAATAAGCTTCTTGGATGAATATTCAACTATTTGGTTGAATGTTGAAATATTTAGTTAAAAAATAATTTTATTAGTTCAAGATCTATCTATTTAGTTAAAAATTGAAACTTTGGTGGAAAATTCGTTTTTGTTTTATTGAAAATCAATTTCTTAACTGAAAATTTAACTATTAAATTATTACATAATTAGTTTTTGTTGGCATAAAATTCTTCTTCTTGATTGAAAATTCAATCGCTTCCTTTATTAGTTCAAAATCCATCTCTTTGGTTGAAAATTAAAATATTTTGTGGAAATTTCTTTTTCTGTTCGCAAATTCAACAATTTGGTTGAAACTTTTCTTCT
Source organism: Andricus grossulariae (assembly GCA_011634705.1). Classification (NCBI taxonomy): domain Eukaryota; kingdom Metazoa; phylum Arthropoda; class Insecta; order Hymenoptera; family Cynipidae; genus Andricus; species Andricus grossulariae. The sequence goes on from JAABKJ010004261.1 coordinate 19,601, forward strand.
TTTCAGACCGAAAAATATTTCCTAGTTGAAAATTCGACTCTTTTGTTGAAAATTCGTCTTTTTGCTCTGAGAATGTACCTCTTTTGTTAAATTTTTTATCTTTTTGGTTAAAAATGTAACTGTATGGTTAAAAAATATTCATTTTTGATTGAGGATTCAACTTTTTTTTTAATCGTCTTTTTTGGTTAATTTCAAATGGCTTTAATTTAAAATCTAAATCTTTGTTGGTTAACACATCAAGTATTGCATTTTTTGTTGAGAATTTATCTTCTTGGTTAAAGTCGACTGTTTTTTACTTAATATTAAAGTCTCTTTTTGGTTGAAATATCAACTATTACATTTTTCGTTGTGAATTAATCGTTTTTAATTGAAAATTCAACTACGTATTTGGTTGAAAGTTGAACTTCTTTGTTTAAAACTAATATTTTTGTTGAAAATTCGACAGTTATGTTGAAAATTCAACTAATATGTTAATAATTTAATTATTTTATTAAAAATTTAGCTGTGTTTTCTTTTTTTATGAAAAATTCAACTATTTGGTTGCAAGTTGGTCCTTTTTGTTAAAAATTAATTTTGTTGTTGTTGAAGATTCATAACTTATATTGAAAATTCTACTATTTTGTTCAAACTTAACTTAAAAAAAAATGATAAACTACTCAAAAAATTTCTTTTTAGCTTGAAAATTCAACTATTTTGTTGAAAATGTACTTTTTTGGTTTAAGTTTAATATTTTTCGTTTAAAAATTCAACCGTTTGGTTGAGAATTCATCTTTCTATGTTGAAAATTTAATTATTTGTTTAAAAATTTAACTATAGGGTTGGCAATTCATCCTTTTTGTTCAAAAATGCTACTGCTTTGTTGAAAATTCATTCTTTTGAATTAAAAATTCATCTGTCTTCTCAAAATATCGTCTTTTTCGTTTGAAGATTTTACTATTTGGTTAAAAATGCAACTTTTTGTAGTTAAACGTTAGTTTTTTTGTTTCATTCTGGCAATTCTGGTGATTCTCACCATGCACTTTCGAAGTATATCGGAAAATTTTTAAAAAGTTGGAAATTAATAAACTGGTCACAATATATTTGAAAATATAAAAAGTTAATTTTCAAAAAAAAATCCACACTCATATTTTTTGTCAATTTCTAGCTAAATTTTTTGAATGCAAGTCCAACCATTTTTGAAGACAAGATATTTTTTTTCATAAAATTGGCTTTTTGCATTTTTCTCGGAAACAACGAAAAATACAATTGTAATTATATATTTTTGAAATGCTTATATTTAACTTCTACAAAATAAACTATATAAAATTTAAAAACGCTGGAGTTCAAAAGTATTTTCTTTTTAAATAGTTGAAAATTAGATATCCTTCATAATTAATAAAAATTCCAAGGAAAAAGAAACGACTAGGAAGAAAATTAAAATTTGTTCAAATTTTCAATTATTTCATGTTTAACTTAAAAAAAGTGAGAACTTTTAAAAGTATTTCAACTTGAAAAACTTGTAAGCAAACAAAATATCAGGTTTAAAAAAAATTCAAACTATGAAATTGTCTCATTCAAAACTAATACAAGTTGTCAAGTTTACAATTATAAAAAGAAATATTTTAAAAATATGGAATCCTTCAATTCATATCCATATCCCAAGAGATGGATTACGAATTTCAAAGCTAATTTATTTTTAAATAATTTGAAGTATCTAGAAATTCCTGTGGCTTAAAAATACTTCAGAATTAAATGCCTTGTTCGTAGGAAATTCATTAATTTGATCACTTCAGGAATGTGAAGCAATTTTAATTTAATTTTAGAATCCTAATTCTTATCCTTCAGATGAAATTAAATTTCATTCACTGACGATTTTTTATTTTTAGTTCATTGAAATTTGAATTGGATTCAAAAATTGGAAATAAACTCGAATCTGAAAGTCCTAGTGTTTCAGAAAATGTTTCTTTATTTTTGAAAATCCTTTAAAATCAAAGTTCAATCAGGTTTATTTTATGATTATTAAATAAATTTTCAACCAAAACAGATTTTCTACCAAAAGGGATAACCTTTTAATCCAAAAGGACGAATTTTTAACAAAGCATTAGAATTTTCGACCAAAAACGATGTCTTTATCAAATAATTAAATTTTCAATCTACATAGATACATTTTCAACCAAATGGTCGAATTTTCAAACAAAAGATTAAAACTCAACCAAAAGCAAGGAAATTTTGTAACCAAAAAGACAAATTTTTTAACGAGATACATAAATTTTCTACCAAATAGTTAATTTTGTCAACTTATAAGAAGTGAATTACCAATCGTAAATGGAATAGTTAAATTTTCAGATAAACAAATTAATTTTTTATAAAAAAAAATGTACGAATTTTCAATCAGCAAATATAAATTTTTAACCAAGTATTTAAATTTCCAACCAAAAATAATAATTTTCCACCAATAATATTAATTTTCTACCAACAAGACGAATTTTCAACAAAATTTTTGAATTTTCAAGCCAAAAGAAATGAATAATTTACAAAACAGTGAAATTTTCAACCAGGAAATATGATTTTTCAATCAAAATCTAATTTTGTAGCAAATAGTTCAATTTTCATGAAAAAATAGTTTCATTTGTAACCAAGCAGTTGATTTCTCAACCAAAAATATACATTTTCTACAAAAAATTTAATTGTCAACCACATAGTTTAATTTTCTATCAAAAAATAGAATATTCAACCTAAAGATATTTTTTAACAAAAAATTTAATCGTCAAATTTTCAGTTTATAAAAGTTAATTTTCAACACAAAAAACGAATTTTCAATAACAACAAAATTTTCAACAAGAAAAAATGAATTTGCAACAAGTTAAATTCAACTAAAACGAAGTTTTTTTGACCCAATAAGTGAATATTCAAACAAAAAGATGAACTTACAACAAACAAGACTAATTTTCTAAGCAAAAAGAAGATTTTTCTACTAAATAGTTAATTTATCAAAATCCAAAAGAACGATTTTTTTACAAAGCAGTTGAATTTTCGACTAAAAAAGATTACTTCATCAAAATAGTTAAATTTTCAACTTACAAAGATGCATTTTCAAACAAATGTTCGAGTTTTCAAACATGAAAGAATAAAATTCAACCAAAAAAAGTAGAATTTTATGAACAAAAAGACGAACTTTCAACGAGATACATGAATTTTCTACCAAATAGTTAATTTTTCAACTTATAAAAAAGAATTTTTCCACAATAAATGAAATGATTAAACTTCTGGATGAAAAAATTAATTTTTAACAACAAAAAAAAGAAGAAACGAATTTTCAGCCAGTAAATATACATTTTTGACCGATTCTTTAATTTTCCAACCAAAAAGAATAATTGTCCACCAAGAAGATTAATGTCATACCAAAAAGACGAATTTTCAAAAAATACATAAATTTTCAACAAAATTGTTGAATTTTGAAGCCAAAAAGACGAATTTTCTACAAAACAATTAAATTTTCACCCACGAAATATGATTGTTCAACAAAAAAGTTGATATTCTGCCAAATAGTAAACTTTTCATTACAAAAATAGTTTAATTTTTAACCAAACAGTTGAATTTTTAACCAAAAATATGAGTCTTCAACAAAAAAGTTCAATCCTCAAAGCAAACTAATTTTCAACCAAACAATTGAATTTTTAACCAAAAAGGATGAATATTCAACCAAGAAGAATAATTTCCCAATAAAAATAAAAAAATACAATCAACGAGATGAATTTCCAACTATATCAAATTATGAAGCTTAAAAAAGAACATAACAAAAAATGTGAACATTCAACTCAAAAGATGATTTTTTAAACAAGAAGTTAAATTTTCTAAGAATGGAATAGTTACATTTACAGTCAATTAGATAAATGATAAAATAATATAATAAAATTATTTTTCAAATTGCAAGAAACCATTTCAAATATAAATCGTTTAATTTCAAACAATTTTTGCTTTGAAAAATAAAAAATGTATTGCATTAGAAACCATTTTGTTTGAAATTTAAATAATTTTAAATTATACAGTTTCCAACTGAAAGTCTTAGCAGGTAAAATAATCAAATTGAAAGCCTTGAAAATTTATTAGTTTTAAAATAAAAATTTATAAATGAGTACAATTTTCAATTAAAACCCTTTAAAATTATTTATAAATGATTCAATGTCAAATTCAAAGTCCTAATTGTTGAACAGTCTTCCGTGTTTCAATGTTCAATGTTAAATTTGATTTTTTTTTTATTTGAAGATCTCGAAATAAAAATTGTTTAATTTTTATGACCTCTACTAGCAAATTATACGTACAATTTTAAATATTTTTTATCCCGGGAGTCTTTAACTTTTTTATTTTAAACTCTTCAATATTTAAATGTAGAATTTTATTGTTTTGTATTAGAATTTTAAATTTATTTTGTAAATTTATAATTTAAAGTACCTATTCAAACAAGAATATATATTCTTGTTTGAATAGGTACTTTAAATTATAAATTTTATTTTGAGAGCTTAACTTTTAAAATTTAAATGACCGGGAACATTATTATACACAATTTTTTTCGGTCACCTATTCGACACCTATTTTCCAAAAAATTCACCTTTTCACCTTTTTTAACTCCAATAGAATATACATATACACAGTGGACATATACACAGTGGATAATGATTATATAAAAATACTAATATATGTACAATAATTAATTTAATTTAATCAACATTCAAGACTGTTTACGTACTAATAAGTCGAAATTAAAATGAATTATTTTTCTTTTATCTGTGCTCTTAATTAACGATTATCCACTGTAGGTTGCATTATCCAGTGTAGGGAGGTTTTCCCTAATTGACTTACAAGGAAGGTTACCCAAGTGTCCGCCTCTGATTTGATTCGTTCTGAAGTATGTTTTAGAGCACTAAAAAATAAGGTACACGTATTTTTTTATACGTGCCAGAATTTATATTTAGGGGGTGAAATCACCCTTCAAAGTTTTCGAATAATTACTTTAGAAATATACTTTCCAGAGAAATTAATCA
>JAABKJ010004262.1:0-24621 GCA_011634705.1 Andricus grossulariae
TTTGAATCTTCAACCAAAATAGATGAATAATTAACCAAAAATAGTCTTTTGAAACAAAAAAGATAAATTTTTAACCAAAGAATTAAATTATTAACCAAAAAGTTAATTTTTTACCAAATAGTTGAATTTTCAAATAAATAGTTCAATTTTCAAACAAATAGTTGAATCTTCAACCAAAACCGATAAATAATTAACCAAAAATGGTCTTTTGAAACAAAAAAGACCAAATACTTGCATTTTTTATCAAAATAGTTAAAATTTGTACTAAAAAAGATGAAGTTTCAAACCAAAAAGACGAATTTTTTACAGAATAATTGAATTTTCAAATTTAAATATGAATTTTTAATGAAAAAGTTATTTTACAACGAAATAGTTTAATTTAAAATAATAAGATGAATTATAAAAAAAAAATATATAATAGATGATATTTCAACTAAAAAAGATTTTAATTTTAATTTAAAAACGGTTGAATTTACTAAAAAAGAAAAATATTTAAACCGAAGAGATGAATTTTCAACCAATAAACATTTTTAAGTGGAAAAAGAAAAAAATGAAATTTGTTTTTGGAATTTACCACCTAAAAATGCGAATTTTATACAAAAAAAGTTAATTTTCTACCAAATAGTTGAATTTTCCACATGAATGAATGACTTTTTAACAAAATAGTTCAATTTACAAGAAAATAATTACATTTTTAATTAAATAGTTTGATTTTTAACTAAATAGTTGAATTTTCAACCAAAAACAATGAATATATAACAAAATTATTAAATTTTCGACAAAATAATTAAATTTTCAATGAAATGATTAAATTTCTACCAAAACAGATGAATTTTGAAACCAAAAGGATAATTTTTTAAACAAAACAGTTGAATTTTCAACCAAATGGAATGAATTTATAAGAAAATTATTAAAACTTAAAAAAAATTTCAACGAAGTAATAAACTTTTTACAAAAACAAAAAAAAAATGAATTGCAAGCCAAAAAGATGATATACTGTTCAACTTTTCAAATTAATTTTTTTCTTTCAAAAAGTGTTTTGGGGGCTTTTGAATTTGAGGTCGGGAGAAAAATTCCAATTTTCCTGTATTGGACTATAAATCTCTACGGCTCTGTTAATTTTTTTTTACCTTAAAAAAATGTTTCTTTAGATTTACGCAGTTAAATTTTTCGGCGGAACTTGACGATTTTTCATTAAAAAAAAAAAGGAAATTATTTATTAGAAGTACTTGCATTTGCCTGGACTTTTGGCCAGGGAACAGGAAAACTGCAGAAAACCACCTCCCGAATTCAGCCGGTTAACGTTTATACATAAAAACGTTTAAAAATAAAAAAGCTCTATAGTTAACAAAAAAGTCTATCGCTTTTGTGTTTTATAAATTTATAAAAATTATTTACAAGCACATATTATTTTCTACTCGTATTGTGTGTATCACTGGACTAATTAAACACATAAAGTTTAATAAAAAAAAATCTAGCAATTTTTTTCGATGAAAACTAAGGCAAGGAAGTGTTTACTATGGTGGAACACGTTTTACGCATTTATCACCTACAGCATCCTTCTATACACCCTATATATATATATATATATATATTTTTTTTCTTTCTAGTATTTCCTCTCTATATATATGTAATACTACTTACTCTCAATACGAGGCTTAGTGTTTAAGGTTGACACACTTTCAACATGATAAGAATTTGCGTATGTTATCACTTTAAATTTTCCTGAAATATTTCTTTTTCGTTATAATTGAAAAAAATATTTCTTATAGCCTTTTCTAGGGGAAACAACTCCTAAAAATGATTGCATAGGATTGCTCTTGATTGCATAAAATTATGGTGGAGAGCTTTACATGGTGACTTTGTGAAACTCTTCGCCTGGAGTGATTGCTAGAGAGATTGGTCAGCGAATTGGGTCCGGACAGTGTTGCGGATTAATTTTCTACCGAAAAAGACGAATCTTCAACAAAATAGATCAGTTTTCAACGAAGTAGTTGAAATTTAAACTAAAAAAGATAAATTTCCCACCAAAAATTGAATATTTAAATTTTCAGTTGGAAAATTAATTTTCAACCTAAGAATAAAGAACTTTTAATAAATAATTGAATTTTCTACCAAAGAGGTGAATTTTGAATTAAAATGATGAATCCTTAACTGGAATAGTACAATTTTAAGTTAAAAGATAAATTTTCAAACAAAAAACGATTCTTTAAAAAATAGTTCAACGTTCAACCAAAAAGATGCATTCTCAACTAAAACCTTAAGCAAAACAAAAATAACTTTTTAGCAAAACTGTTAAGTTTTTTACAAAAAAAAATAATTTGCAACCAAAAGAGATAAATTATTATAAAAAAGTTGAATATTGGATATTTTTAACAAAACAGATCTAATTTATTAATGAAAACCCGTTAAATTCAACCAAAAAAGATGAATTTTCAATAAAACAGTTGAATTTTTAACCAAAGAAAAAGTGAATTTTTAAACATTTTTAATTCAACAAAATTAGGTTTTTACAAAAAAAAAAAAAAAATCAACTAAAATAAAGCATCTTGAACCCAAAAATGTATTTTTAACAAAATAGTTCGGATTTCAACCAAGTGGAGGAATTTTCAACCACAACAAATTAATTTTCAACTAAAAAATTTTTTTAAGCAAATAGTTGAATTTTCAACGAAAAGAATGAATTTTCAACAAAATAGTTACATATCCAACCAAAGTCATGAATTTTCAATTAAAATAAAGAATCTTTTACAAAAAAAAATTAAAACAAAAAAAAAACAAGTTTTCCATAAAATAGTAACATTTTTAGTTTAAAAAATTAATTTTCGACTAAAAACAACAAATTTTCAACTAATTAGTCACATTTCAAATCAAAGAGATTATTTTCCAATTATAATAATCAGTTCAAAAAATTAATTTTCAAAAAAAAAAAGTCTTCAAAAAAATATATTTTGTATAAAAAAAAAGAGTTTTTAACAAAATATATTTTGTACCAAAAACAACGAATTTCCAACAAAATAGTTACATTTTTAACCAAAGAAATGAATTTTCAAGCAAAAAGATGAATTTTTAACCAAATAGTTAAATTTTACAATATAAAATATAAATTATTAACTAAAGTGTGAATAGTTGAACTTTCAGTTAAAAAAAATTAAAAAAAAAAAAAATTGCAACTATATATTTCCAACGATGCGCTTACTTTAATATTTATCAAGCCTCTTGAACTGTCCTTTTGCACCCTTTTTAATCCGAGGACAATAAAGTCAGTCTTATTCTAGCCTGTCTGACTCTTTTTAATAAGGGATGATTTTTTTTTTTTGCTGAAAAGTAGACAAACGAAGTGAAGACTCGTAATTACGTCTTCGTTGTGGTTGCATCTGCGCATTTATTTTTTTTTTTCTGCATCTGCGCTATTTTTTTCCTTTCGCCTGTTCCTGAATGAAAGAAAATCCTCTGAAAGTTTAATCAATGAAAATTTAATAATGATCCAATACCACCGGTTATAAATTTAATTAACGGCGACACGAATACTGGCGTGAAAGCGACGATATAGCCGATATTTATTGTGCGCTCGGAACTTGCAGTCAGTCTTGTCGCTTACAGGTTTTGTAATATTGCCAATCTCGACAATCAACGGAAAAGTTATGCACAATATTCTTCCCAGGTGGATAAATAATGTATAATTTATCGATATTTTATTTATAAACGCTAACCGGCTGAACTGGGGATGAGGTTTTCTGCAGTTTTCCTCTCCCCTGGCCAAACGTTCAGACAAATAAAAAGAGAAGGAAGGGAATTTGGTTGGATGCCTTCTCATTTTTCTTTCCTCTCTTCTATTTTTGTTCAAAGAAACAAATTTTTTTGTTTTTAAAAATTACAGTAGGAGCATTTGGTGGTGGTTGTCCAAATTTGGTCGTTGATTCTTGTTTTATTTTCTGGAATTGTATGCATTAACTTGAGTTTTGGACGTTGAATAGGATTTTCAATTTGATTTTAATCTAGTTTAAAAATCTTAAATTTAAATTTTACCGAGTAATCCGAAAACAAGAATATAATAATAATAATGTATAAATATTAAGAATTCATCTTTTTGGGATTAAAAATTAATATTTTTTGGTCGAAAAGTCAACTTTCTTGGTTTAAAATAAAATTTTTTTTGATTAAACTTCACTTTTGTATGTTGAAAGTTCAGTTATTTGGTTGAAAATTAATTTTATTTTTGAAAATTTATCTTATTGATGGGCAAAGTCAACGGTTTTTAAAAAATTTGTCTTTTTAGCGAAAAAAGTCAACTCGTTTGTTGAAAATTCATCTCTTTCGGTAGATAATCTTTTTTGACCGAAAATTCAACTATTTTTTTGAAATTTCAACTACTTTATTAAAATTTTGCTTATAATACAACAATTTTGTTAATTCATTGTTCGATAATAGAACCATTTGTCTGAAAGTTCATTTTTTTTGTAGAAAAGTCATCATCTTTCTTGGTTGAATTTTTTTTCTTTGTTGAAAATTTAAATTTTCTGATTAAAATTTAAAGTGTTTTCCAAAAAATTTATCTTTTTAGCCTAATAAATTAATCTATTTAGTTCAAAATGCCACTGTTTTTCGTTAAAAATTTTACCATTCGGTTGAATATTCATTATTTGAAAATACAAACGTTTGGTTCAAAATTCAGTTTAGTAGGTTGAAAATTCAACTATTTGTTTAGAAATTCTACTGTTTCGATGACAATTAATTATTTTCTTGAAAATTGAACTATTTTGTTGAAAATTTATTTTTCTTGTTTGAAAATTAACTTTTTGGGTAAAAATGCATCTTTATTTGTTGAAAAATAAACTATTCGGTGAAAAAGTCATCTTTTTTATTGAAAAATCAACTATTCTGTCAAAAAGTCATATTTATGGTCGAAAATTCAACTGCTTTTTAAATTTTGTTGTTGTTGTAGAAAATTAACTTTTTTATTGAAAATTTATCTTCTCCGGATCAAAAGTCAAAGGTTTTCTAAAAAATTTTACTTTTTAGCTTTAAAACTGAATTTTTTGGTTAAAAATTATTCTCTTTTGGTAATAAATTTAACTATTTTTTCAAAATGTATAGTTTTTGGTTGGATTGAGTTTTTTTTAAAGTAAAATTCAAATATTTGTGGTTAAAACTTATACTACTATATTTTTATTGAGAATTCATCTTTTTTGGATAAAAGTTTAACCTTTTTGTCAAAAATTAGTGTTTTTGAATTGAAAATCCAATTATTTTTGTAAAAAAAATCAATTGTTTGGTTGAAAATTTGATTAATTTTTTTTTGTAAAAAATCATCTTTTTTTGTTGAAAATAATTTTTTTTTCTTGTTCCTTATTGAAAATTCAACTTTCTTCTCAAAAATACGTCTTTTTGTCTGGAAAATTCGACCATTTGGTTGAAAATTCAACTATTTAGTTAAAAAATCAATCATTTGGTTCAAAACGCCTTATTTTTTGGTTAAATTTAACTGTTTTTTAATATAAAATTATAATATTTTATTGTCGAAATTTTTTCGGTAAAAAATTTAACTGTTTTGTTGAAAATTTGGTCTTTGTGGATTGAAAGTCCAACTATTTCTTCAAAAATTCTTCGTTTTTGGTTGGATTTAAATGTTTTTGATTAAAAATTAAAATCTTTTTTCGTTGAAATATCAATTATATTTTTCGTTGAAAATGCATCTTTTTTAATGAAAATTCTACTTCTTGTTTAAAAATTGAACAGCTTTTTTAAAATTTTGTCGAAAATTCGTGTTTTTGGATTGAAAGTCCAACTTTTTTGTAGAAATTTAACTACTAAGTTGAAAATTTATATATTGTGTTGAGTATTTAACAATTTTATTAAAAAGTCCTTCTTGTGGTGACAAATTTAACTGTTTTTTTGAAAATTCGTCTTTTTGGAATGAAAGTTGAACTATTTTTATATAAAAGTCACATATTTGATTGAAAATTCATATAATTGTTAAAAATTCATATCTTTTGTTTAAATTTATATGTTTTTAATTGAAAATTCAAGTCTTTTTTTGTTGAAATATCAACTATTATATTTTTCGTTAACAATTCATCTTTTTTACATCGAAAATTCATCTGTTTTTCAGAAAGTTCATCTTTCTTGGTTGGAAATGAACTTTTTTGTTGAAAATGCAACTATTTTTTTGAAAATTCATCTCTTTTGCTTGAATTTTAAACTATTTAATTGTAAATTTAAGTCGTTTTATTTTAAATTCAATATTGTACCTACAATACCTGCATTAATTTTGTTTAAAAGAATTTATTCCCTATTATTCCCCTATTTTCGAAAAAATCATCCTATTTCCCCCTTTTTAAAATAATTTTGGACTGTAAAGTCTGATATATAGTTTATTTTATCTGTGGCATGAAGTAACTATCGATATACAAAGAGTGGAGAAAAGTTAGCTTAATTGTGGATTACGCTAATTATGAAAGTAGGTTTCACGGTATGGTAACGAAACTGTGAACGCAGAAGTTTGCTCGAAACGCAGAGTTCATGGCATATTTCAAACTAGCAAATTACTTGCCACTAGTCGCCCCATTTACCGTAAAGAATACCCGATGACAACGAGAACGACGATTATACCCCAACCCGAATTAACGGAATAATTATGCGGCATGCACTAATTATGCGAATCTTGTTAAATTCTCGCATTATTCCGAGAATATGTTTAACCGACTGACTATTATTGCAGGGCTCATATCGTGCGACGTCTTCGACTTTTTGCCAATCTTTTAAAATAATGCGACTTTTTGAAGAAAAATCCCAATAATCGACTTTTTATGGCATTTAATACGGTTAGCCGACTGACTAATGTTGCAGGGCTTGGAACGTACAACTTTTCGAACATTTTTGAAAAAATGCGACTTTTTTATGTCATGTAATATGATTACCCAACTGGCTACTATTCCAAGTATTGGATCGTGCGACTTTTTCGACTTTTTGCCAATTTGTTAAAAAAATGCGACTTTTCGCGACTTTTTGTAGAAAATTGCGACTAATTTACTTATTTGTGATATTTAATATTGTTAACCGACTGACTAATGTTCCAAGGCTCGGATCGTGCGACTTTTTCGACTTTTTGCCAATTTGTTAAAAAAATGCGACTTTGTAGACAATTGCGACTAATCCACTTATTTGTGTCTTTTAATATGGTTAACCGACTGACTACTGTTCCAGGGCTCGTATCGTGCGAATTTTTCGACTTTTTGCCAATCTTTTAAAATAATCCGACTTTTTGAAGAAAAATCCGAATAATCGACTTTTTATGGCATTTAATGCGGTTAGCCGACTGATTAATGTTCCAGGGCTTGTATCATGCGACTTTTTTACTTTTTGTCAATCTTTTAAAATAATGCGACTTTTTCGACTTTCTTATGTCAGGTTATAAGATTACCCAACTGGCTGTAATTCCAGGGATCAGCTCGTGCGACTTTTTCGAGTTTTTGCAAATTGTTCCAAAAATTCGACTTTTTGTAGAAAATTGCTACTAATTCATTTATTTGCGACATTTAATATGGTTAACTGACTGACTAATGTTCCAAGGCTCGGATCTTGAGACTTTTTTGACTTTTCGTCAATCTTTTAAAATGATGCAACTTTTTGCGACTTTTTGAAGAAAAATTCGATTTATTAACTTTTTACGGCATTTAATGTGCTTAACCGATCGACTAATATTCCAGGGCTTGGAACGTGCAACTTTTCGGACATTTTGGATAAAAAGCTACTTTTTACGACTTTTTTATGCCATGTCATATGATTGACCGACTGACTATTTCAGGGCTCAGATCGTGCAATTTTTTCAATTTTTTTTTGAAGAAATGCAAATAATCGACTTCTGTATGGCATGTAATATGATTAAACGACTGGCTACTATTCCAGGGCTCGGATCGTGCGACTTTTACGATTTTTTGAAAAAAAAACGAGTTTTGGAAGAAAAATGAGACTAATTCACTTTTTTCTGGCATGTAATATGATTAACCGACGGACTAATGTTACAACGCTCGGATCGTGCGACTTTTTTGACTCTTTAAAAAAAATGCGACTTTTTAAAGAAAAATGCGACTAATCAACTTTTTATTGCATTTAATATGGTTAGCCAACTGAATAATGTTCCAGGGGTCGGATCGTGCAAATTTTTCGATTTTGTTTTTAAATGCAAAAAGTCGACTTTCTTATGGCATGTAATATGTTTCACCGACTGAATATTATTCCAGGGCTCGTATCGCATCGTGCGACTTTTTCGACTTTTTTGAAGAAAAATGCAACTAATGCACTTTTTTGTGGCGTTTCATATGATTAACTGACCGAATATTACTCCAGGGCTCGGAACGTGCGACTTTTTCGACTTTTTTTTTTAAATGCGACTTTTAATAAAGAAAAATGCAACTAATCGACTTTTCTATGGCATGTAATATGATTCAACCACTGAATATTATTCCACGTCTCGGATCGTGCGACTTTTTCGACTTTAAAAAAAAATGCGACTTTTTGAAGAAAAATGCAACTAATTGACTTTTTTTATTACGTGAAATATGATTAACCGGCTGACTATCATTCCATGGCTCGAATCGTGCGACTCTTTCGTCTTGAAAAAAAATCTAATTTCTGCTTTTTTGGTTGAAAATTCATTATTCTTTATTGGAAATGAACTTTTTTGTTGAAAATATAACTGTCTTCTAAAAAATTCGTCTTTTTGGAATGAAAATTCAACTATTTGTTTAAAAATTCATCTATTTTGTTAAAAATTCGTCTCTTCTGATTGAGAGTCCAATTGATTGTAAATGTAATTGTTTGGTTAAAAATACATTTTCTTCAAATTCAACTGTTTGGTTTAAAAATTTACTTTTTTATTCAGAAAACATATGTTCGAGTTAAAAATTCAATTGTTTTCAGAACATTAATTTTTTTTATATAAACATTTTCTCTCTTTTTGACTGACGATTCATATATTTTGTTAACAAAACTTTTGTTGTTGAATTCATTTTTTCTTTTTTTTTTTTTAAATCAAAATCTCTTAGTTTTGGATTCAAAATTCAACCGTTTTGTAGAAAATCCATGTTTTTGGCTTGAAAAATAAACAACTTGGTCGAAATTTCAACTGTTTTGTTGAGAATTAACGTTTTTGTTAAAAATTCATTTTTTGAGTTGAAAATCAAATTGTTTGGTCAAATCTGAGGAATTTAAGACGTCTCAAATTGAATTCAATATGATACCAAATTATTTTGATTAAAAAAAATGTATTCCTCTATCTATCTCTTATTTTCGTGAAATATCACCTTATTCCCCCTGATTTCAGAACATTTTATTCTGCAAAGTCTGATTGAACCAAACTGAGAAATGCACTTAAGCTTAAATTTATTGGATTAGGATCTGTTCTCTTTTTAAGATCGTTATCTGTAAAATGTAGTAAATCTTCCATTTGGGGGATATTTGTGGAAATGATATTTAATATCACTGTTTCAGTATATTATCAGGATAATTGTATTATGGTGTCGAGGGATAAGAATAGCCTCAACTGTCACTTAGATTGGCGAGTGAGTAAGGCGAGAAGGGTTGAAAAGCATGCAGGGGTGAACCTAGAATGGACGAACGAAGGAAGATCTCACGAGGGAGGGGGGGGGGGCGAAAGCAGACAAATGACCGTGCGGTCATGAAGTGACAGGTTGGAGCTATCTGCCATGACATGGGATCTGCTCCATCGGAGTTACAGCCACTCTCGAGAGAATACGATAGATTCCCATCGTTATACCTACCTACAACACACGCCCTCCCTTCCCACAACACACGCCCTCTCGCCCTTCCTTCGGATAATGAGGATTTTCTCCTCGCTTTTCAATCAATCATGCGATTCATCACTTTTTGTTTCTAAATCCCGTCAATTTGGTTTCTTACAAACGCGAGTTATAATTAATTTGCTAATTCTAGTCTATTCCTGCTAGGTGTTAAAACTTGATGTAATCAGGATTCAATTCAGAGTTTATAAGAGTTGGTTCTCCTCATTTGAATGAGTGGAATTTTACTGAGAATCAGTGACGTGCTCGTACTATCTGGAACACATGTCCTTTCTGCAACACACGCCCTTTCTACAAGACACGCCCTTCCTACAATACACGCCCTTTGTACAACACATGCCTTTCTACAAGACACGCCCTTTCTATAGCACACGCCCCTCCTACAAGACATGCCCTTTCTACAAAACACGCCCTTCCTTCAACACTAGCCCTTCCTACAAGACACGCCTTCCCTACAAGACACGCCTTTCCTACAATACGCGCTCTTCCTACAGAAAACACGCCCTTTCTACAAGACACGCCCTTCCTATGAAACACGCCCCTCCTACAAAACACGCCCTTCCTTCAACACTCGCCCTTCTTACAAGACACGCCTTCCCTACAAGACACGCCTTTCCTACAAGACGCTCCCTTCCTACAAAAAACACGCCCTTCCTACAAGACACGCCCTTTCTATAAGACACGCCCTTCCTACAACACAAGACCTTTCTAAAACACACGCCCTTCCTACAAGACACGCTCTTCCTACAAAATACGCTCTTCCTACAAAACACGCCCTTCCTTGAACACTCGCACTTCCTACAAGACACGCCTTCCCTAAAAGACACACCTTCCCTACAAGACACCCCCTTTCTATAAGACGCGCCCTTTCTATAAGACACGCCCTTCCTATAAGACATGCCCTTCCTACAACACATGTCCTTTCTACAACTTTTCTACAACCCTCTCATTCATTTATCTGATTTGGAACAGGGAATTTCAGAAAATAATTATCGTTTTTATTTTAGGAAAAGGAATTTCAGTAGAGAAATATAATTTCACTTGGAATAGCAAATTTTTTACATGGAACGGAAATTTTTTAAAATAATTATAATGCGGATTTAGAAGAAAGGAATTTCAAAAAATTCCTTTTCCAAGTCAGAATTCACCACAATTTGAAAGTTCCCTCTTCTAAATTTTAAATAGAGAAATAGTTTCAAACTGATTTTTGAGTAGAAGTAGCATTTAATTTTTGGTTGACAGTTCATCTTTTTTAGTAAAAAATAATTTCTTGTTTGAAAATTCAACTATTTCAGTTGAAGATTCATTGTTTTAATTGAAAACTTTTATGTTTGGTTAAAAATTAATTTTTTTAACTAAAAATGTTACTATTCCATTTTCGATTGAAAATGATTATTTTTTCAGTTCAAAATTCAACTATTTGCTTGAAAATTGATCTTCTTTAATTAAAAATTCAGCCATTATGCTAAGAATTCCTGTATTTTGTTGAAAAATTCTATTTGTTTGTAGAGAATTAATCTTGCTTTTTGAAAATTAATCTTCTTGTTTAAAAATTCATCTTTTTTTTGAAAATTCAAGTTTTCCAGTTAAATATTCATAATTTTAGTTGAAATTTCATCTTTTTGGTTTAAAATTTAACTATTCGAGTTTAGGATTAATAATTTTATTTGAAAATTTATTATCGTGGTTGAAGATTTAAATATTTTGTTGCAAATCAGTTTTTTTGTTGTTGAAAATTAATTTTTTCAACTTCTGGAAATCAGGATCCCTAAATTACCCTAAATTATTATTATATCAATGTTGCAACCCCGCCCCCCTTTCAGAGTGAATTATATTGTTTATTTTTACTATATTTCAATAAAAGCTTGTTTTAATTTTTGTTTTATCTCGGAAGTGAGTTCGAGCCCTGGAAATTAAATCCCAGACATCAATATCAAATTCTACTGTTATTCTAGGATCTACTTCATTGGTACATTAAAATCTCAATATGTGCATTTAGAATTAATTCAGCAGACATTGTAATAAATTTATTAGGGCTTTGCCCAGAAACTAATTATATTCATACTACTTGAATCCACAGCAAAAATATGCCAGTACTAATTATGAGTAGAGTATGTGCCGGGAAATTTGAAATATGTTCCGTTATTACTGGTTGGGATCAATTTCCAGGGTCTATTGTAGAGGAATTCCCACAGGAGTGATTCGTTTAAAGCGGAAAGGCTTCTTCTCTCTTCTCATCCACGAGAGGAGAGAGCATTTCTCTCGTATGTGTAGAAGTGACTTTGTTCTAATTTAGCAATCACCACGAACATTTTTTTTTCATATACCATTTATTCAGGGTGCCCGTAGGTCAGGAAAAACCTTGAAATCAGGGAAAAATCAGGGATTTTGAAAAAAAATCTTGCCAAAGTCAGGGAATTTGTGTAAGGGGCACTTTAAATAACTGTCAAGGATAATAAGGGTGTGTGTTGTAGTATGGGCGTGTGTTGTAAGAAGGGCGTGTCTTTTAAGAGGGGCGTGTCTTGTAAGAAGGGCGTGTCTTGTAAGAAGGGCGTGTGTGTAGTATGGGCGTGTGTTGTAGTATGGGCGTGTCTTGTCAGACGGGCGTGTTATGCAATAAGGGCATGTCTTGTAAGAAGTACGTGTCTTGTAGGAGGGGCGTGTGTTGTAGGAAAGGCGTGTCTTGTAAAAAGGGCGTGTCTTGTAGGAAAATTCTTATAGGAAGGGCGTGCGTTGTAGTATGGGCGTGTCTTGTAAGAAGGGCGTGTCTTGTATGAAGGTCGTTTTTTGTAGTAGCAGCGTGTGTTGTAGGAATAGCGTGTCTTTTTAAATGGTCGTGTCTTGTAAGAAAGGCCTGTCTTGTAGGAAGGACGTGCCTTTTAGGAAGGGCGTGTGTTGTAGTATGGGCGTGTCTTGTAAGAAGTGCGTGTCTTGTATGAAGGGCGTGTTTTTTTGGAGGAGCGTGTGTTGTAGGAATAGCGTGTCTTGTTAAATGTTCGTGCCTTGTAAGAAGGGCGTGTCCAGTATGAAGGGCGTTTTTTTTAGGAGGAGCGTGTCTCGTAAGAAGGGTGTGTGTTATAAGAAGGGCGTGGCTTCTCCTCTCTTCTCATGTACGAGAAAAGAGAAAGTTTCTCTCGTATGCGTAGAAGTGACTATGTTCCAATCTACAAATCACCATGAACCTTTTTTTTTGTTGCACAATTTTTCAGGGTGCCCGCAAGTCAGGAAAAGCCTGGAGATCAGGGAAAAATCAGGGATTTCGAAAAATCTTGCAAAAGTCAGGGAATTTTTGTAAGGGGCACTTTAAGTAACTGTCAGGGCCAATAAATTTAAATATTTTGTATTTTAATTTAAAGTTTTTTTATTCCGTTTATAAAATATTTTATGTTAAAAATTGTATATGATTAGAATTCTGGTCTTGGAATATTGACGGTCAGGGAAAGTAAAAAATTGGCTAGGGAAAAGTTAGGTAATTTTAAAAATGAAGTTTGCCACCACCCTGAGTATTTGTTTAAAAATTCAACAATTTTATTAAAAATTCAGGCTTTTTGATTGAGAGTTCAACTACTTTTGGCAGAAAATTAATTTTTTTGTTCAAAATTCTTTGTCGTCTTTTGTGGATAAAACTACAAGTGCTTAGTAGAAAATTTAAAATTCTTGGTTACAAGTTCAAGTACTTTGTGAAAAATTCATCTAAAAAAACATTTTTTTCCTACTGAAAATGTAACTTTTCCATTTTTGGTTAAAAATTGATATTTTTCACGTGAAAATTCTACTTTTTTGTTAGCAAACTAATCTTCTTGTTTGATATTTCCTATTTTTCGGGTATAAATGGCACAGGTTGTTTACAAATTAACTTTTTTTTATTGAAAATTCAACTGATTTACAGAGAATTCATATTTTGGCTTCAAAGTTCAACAATTTGACTCAATTTTTTTTTTATTTTTTGACTGACAATCTTTATTTGTTGAAAATTGGTCTTTTTGGTTTCAAATTAAACTTCTGGGTTGAAATTTGAACTAATTTGTTAAAAATACCTTTTTTTAGTTGAAGAGTCATCATTTCAGTTGAAAATTGATATTTTTGGTAGAACATTTGACATTTTTCTTGAAATTTCGTTTTTTTGTTAAAATTTTGTTGTTCACTTAAAAATTAAAAAAAAAAAATTTCAATGAAATTTTATCTTTTTAATTTGAAAATTCATGTATTTTGTTAAAAATTTGTCCTTTTTGGTAAAAATTATTCTTCTTGATTGAAAATTCGTCTTTTTACTTGAGAATTGATTTATGTACGTTGGAAAATCAACTATTTGGTTAAAAAATAAACTGTTTATTTAAATGTTAAAGATTTTATTGAAAATTCTATTCTTCGGTTGAAAATTGTTTTCTTTTGTGGTTGAAAATTTATTTTTTAAACTGAAAATTTAACTTGAAACGTGAACTTCTTTATTGAAGAATAATTTTTTTTTGGTTGAAGATTTACCATTTTAGATGAAAATTCATCTCTTTGATAGAAAATTTGATTACTTTGTTGAAAATTCCTTTTTGTTTATGCTGAAAATTATTTTTTTTTCTGTTTGTTGTGAATTCATCTTTGTAGGTGGAAAATTCAACTATTTGGTTAAAATTTAACTATTTTTTTTTTAAACTTTAGTATTTTATTGAAAATTTACCTCTGGTTGAATATTTAACTATTTTCTTCAAAATTAAATTTTTTCGTTGAAAATTCAACTCTTGTTTTGAAAATTGGACAAGTTTTTTGAAAATTCGTTTTCTTTTAGTTGAAAAATCAAATATTACATTTCTTGTTTGAGATTTTATTGAAAATTCATCTTTCGGATCTAAAAGTCAACTGTTATCTCAAAAGTTCGATTTTTCAGCCATAAAATCTAACTATTAGGTTAAAAATGCTACTGTAATTAAGCTGTATATTATTTGTTTGGAAATTCGACAATTTGGTTAAAAATTCAACTATCTAGTTGAAAAATAAATAAATTTTCTTGAATAATTGAGTAATTATATTTGAATTGGAACGAAATGATTTATTTGGCGAAAGTAAATCATGTCGCAAATTGATTACTACTTTCTCTCGTTATACAGAGCCTAACAAGACTTTGATCGCTATAGTTTCTGAAGTCGCAAGTGGTCTACAAACTCTTCTTGTTGAAACTTCGACGAGTTTGAATTCATAAGGCAAGTTTAGTCGCAGCTTGGAGCCACTTTGATTCATTAATTAATCTTCGTTGACATCAACTCAAATTCGATATTAATCGCCTTCTACGTTGCTTTTCGTTGACATAAATTGACATCCAAAATTGCTCAAAATAAACTCGACAGACGAAAATTTATGAAGAATCTAGTGATCTTGAAGAGCAGGGGGACAAAATCAGGAAAAACCTCAAAATTAGCGAAAAATCAGGGAATATTCATCATTATCGGAAGGAAGTGTGTTCTGGGAAAGGCGTGCCTTATAGGAAGGGCGTGTGTGGGTGTATCTTGTTAAATGGGCGTGTCTTGCAAGAAGGACGTGTCTTTTTGTAGGAAGGGCGTGTCTCATAGAAAGGACGTGTCTTATAGGAAGGGCGTGTGTGGGAGTATCTTGTAAGAAGGGCGTGTCTCTTTGTAGGAAGGGCGTGTCTTATAGAAAGGACATGTGTTGTAGTATGGACGTGTCTTCTAAGAAGGGCGTGTCTTGTAGGAAGAGCGTGTGTTGTAAGACGGGCGTGTCTTGTAAGAAGGGCGTGTCTTGTAAGATTGGCGTGTCTTGTAAAAAGGGCGTTTATCGTAAGAAGGGCGTGTCTCGTAAGAAGGGCGTGTCTTGTAGGAAGAGCGTGTGTTGTAAGACGGGCGTGTCTTGTAAGAAGGGCGTGTCTTCTAAGATTGGCGTGTCTTGTAAGAAGGGCGTTTATCGTAAGAAGGGCGTGTCTCGTAAGAAGGGCGTGTCTTTTAAGATGGGCGTCTCTTGTAGAAAGGTCAGGGATTTAAAAAAGTGGCTATTTGCGGGCAATTTCTTTAAGACGTAAATCCTTTCTCATAAATCACTTTTTAGTCACTTAGAATTGAACTTGAATTGTCACTTTCTCTGTTTAAATAGGTCGCTTTTTCAATTTTTCCACGAAGCTTAGTCTGTGGTATCCCTGAGAATAAAAAACAAAACATTTTTCAATTTAAACTTAAAATTGTTTAATCCCATGGATAAAGTATTATATATTAGAAATGTTACAAGATCAGAATTTTGGTCTTTAAATATTAATTGTTGCCAGCCAGCTGAAGGAAAACTCGACAGACGAAAGTTTATGGAGGATCCAGTGAACTTGAAGAGCTTTTAGGAAAAGAAAAAGGGAAAAGCACAGAGGACATTTAAACGCAGCCTTTGTGAGAATAAGAGCTGAGAAGATGAAATTAGAGTCTGACTCGGTTGATGAAGTTGAAGAAGTCGCAAGAAGTCTCGTTCTTTCCATCAATGGTTGGTGACCGTAATTTCATCTGAAAACTTTCCGAAGCCGATGCACCATCATCAACTCGCGGAAGTCTAGTAATTAGTTTAGTTTGCTGGTATCTCTTTTTTGCTACAAAAATATAAAACTAATTTCCAAGATTCGTTTCAATACTGTCGAGTGAAGAGGAAATATATAATGTGGAAAGGCTTTGAAAATTTGCCTCAAAGAAATTATTAAAGCCCTGCTACTCTTTAATTGAAGAAATTTCAATCAATCAAAACTTGAATTTTGAAGAAGGATTTGTTGATTCAAAATATCTAAATTTGGTTTTATTTTTTGTTACAGGTGAGTTTCCATTGTTTGAAGACTGTTGTCATATATTTTGGTGCAATAAAGGTAACATTTTCAATTTGTTCAAAAATGATTTTCTCGCATTTTTTACCTTATCTTCAATTCGTGTTATGACTTAATAAAATTGTAGAAAACATTTTAAATTTACAGAAAACATTCTTTCAAACCATATTTTTAATTTAAGCCAAGAAAGCTTAAAAAATCTTCACGGGTTCATGAGTTATTACTAAAAATGTCCAAGCGTGTCTGTGTCGAGTTTCAGTTGGCGTAACTAGCGACGCCGCTCGACAACAGTGATCACCGACTGAAACTCGACGCAGACACGTTCGGACATTTTCAGTCATATCTCGGGAACCCGAAAAGATTTTTTAAGTTTTCTCGGCTTAAATTAAAGATATGATATTGAAGAATACGTTTTGTAAGTTTCAGATTTTTTCTACAACTTTCCTGGACCATGAAACGAGTTGAAGTCGAGGTCCATTAATTTATCTTTTCCTCTCAACGAATAAATTAGAAAAGATTTCCTAGGTATCTGTTACCCGATAGTTTGAATACAAAATAAGCCCAGAAAGTTGTAACTACATCGCGAAATCGTTCACGGACGCGGAACGAATGACAACTCTCTTACACCTCGCGATGGTCGTAAAGTGCGATGCGCAATGTGACCCCCCCCTCCCCCTCGTCACATTTAAATAACTTGCCATCTGAATCATCTCCTCTCGAGACCATTAAAAATTAAGTGAGACATCTCCATCGATAAGAGGTTGTTAGCTCGGGAGAAATCTCCTCTTTTCAATTCCTCGCTTTTGTCGCGCATAATCGCATCAGTCTTTTGTTGCGAATTTTAACGACATAGAACCAGGTCTGCAATTCATACCACCAACATTGGGCCAACAATGAAACGCTATAGAATAGATTTTGACTCAAGTTTTCTGCGATAGGGAGACAGCTACAGTGTTACAATACCGTTGGAATTTTCGATCGCAACTTCAACTTGTGCTATGTCTTAGGAAAAATGTGTCAATAATCTGACATTTAGAGGGTGCAATCTCTAAAATCTTATCTTTAATTTAAGCCAAGAAAACTCAGAAAATCTTAACGGGTTCCCGAGATATGACAAAAAACTTTTCGGCTGGTTACGCCGACTGAAACTCGACAAAGACACGCTTCGACGTTTTTAGTCATATCTCAGGAACCCGAGAAGATTTTTAAAGTTTTTTGGGCTTAAATTACAGATAGGGTTTTAAAGAATTTTTTTTGTAAGTTTCAGATTTTTTTCACAACTTTCCTAAGCAGCACGAGTTGAAGTCCAGGTACTCTATAATGGGAAGGGTGAATCTTCACAAAGACGATTTTTGAATAATTGTTTGAAAAATATTTTCGATCTACCTATCCGTCCTTTATACAAGTAAATTGGTTACAAGCTTTGTATTTTCCAGATATACAGTTTAAAGCAAGCTTGTCCTGCGGCAATAGTAAAAGACTTTAACAAGGAGCAAGTTTTTCTCATTATGTCGTACGTGAAGAGTTCGTAGGATAATAGTGCCGAGAATAAAAGTCAATTTGTTTAGATTAAGAGTCGGCGAGTGCACCTAATGAATACAAAGCTGCAAGAGTTTTTGTCGCATTTCGAAAGAATTGTCCATACACGTAAAACATCCAGTTTAATCGAAGCAAGAAATAGCGCTTGAAAATTGATCCTCTAGAAGCTCAGGACATTCTAGAATAATCTAGAAAATTTCAAAAAGTTTTAGTTATTAATGATGATAGATGAAAAAAGCTGAATCGAAGTATAAATTTATGAAAATTTGAATACTCGCTGGTTACGTCAACTGAACCTCTGCACAGACACGCTTGGACATTTTTAGTCATATCTCGGAAACCCGTGAAGACTTTTGAAGTTTTCTCGACTCAAATTAAAGATAACGTTTTAAAGATTACGTTCTCTAAATTTCAGATTTTTTTACACATTTTTCCGGACTCATAGCGTGAGTTGAAGTTGAGGTAAAAAATTCCGACGGTAGTGTTGAAAATTCAGTACGTGTGGGGACAAATTTGAACTCTGCATCAATGAACAGCCAGTGTGAAAGTTCTCGAGGTAATCTAATAACACACACGTCACTTCCGGACCATTATTCTCCTTCGATCTACTCTAAAGCCCTTTATCAGGAACCCGTTGCGTTGACCCATCTATCAAGCCTGGATATAGGAAGCGGCCCCAGGGCTACCGGTGTGGTCGCAAGTGCTATATTAGCTGTTTGGCCAGGAAGTCGATATTTTGCTGCTTTGAGAGGACCTTCCTATCTCTGAACCCCACGACACTCGAGAGGAGGATTTGACGCCCCTTTTGCAAAATAACGCTTTTCCACGCTCGCACGTCTATTATTTGAAAGACGAGATCTAATGAAAAGGAACGAAAATTAGTAATTGAAATTAGAAATGAAAACTGGGTGACCGCAAAACTTCATTTTCAAAAAGTCTGGATTTTTCCCTGTTTTCCCCGACCGATCGCTAGCGCGAATGGTACTAAAAATCACAGATTCCTTTGACAGACGATAAATCAGTCGGAAATAAAGTCAGAAATTTTTTATTTAAATGGTTAGAAAGCTTATGAAATTCCACGTGAAATGACCCGTCGTAGAGATTTTTCTGACTTTTTTTTAGAGGAAATATCACGTTAGGAGTTTTTATAAAAAGTTCAAGGTCAGTCTCGTCGTTTACGCCAACTGAAAGTCGGCGCAGACGGGCTTGGACATTTTTAGTCATATCTTGGGAACCAATAAAGATTTTTCAAGATTTCTTGGCTTAAATTAAACATAAGAATTCAAAGACTGCGCCCTGTAAATTTTAGATTTTTGTCATAACTTCTGTAAGTCATAGCACGGTTTAAATTCAATGTATTTTTGAAAAAATCTTGAACTTTTTAAACAAACTTCTAACGAGTAGGATGGCCGAAAAACTTCATTTTCAAAATTCCCTGACTTTTCCCTGATTTTTCATGAATAATTTTTCATTTTTCCTGGCCATTAATATCTAAAGACCAAAATCTTGTATCAACTTAAAAAAAGTGGCACCCTGGAAAATCGATCATTCATCCTTGTGCAAAAACTGTCTAGCTACTAAATTGCAACAGCAACAAATTTAAATGAAATATGCGCAAAGAAAAAAAAATTTGATTTGCAAGTCTTGGATTCAGGCAAATGTAAGAAAGAATGAATTAAGACATTAAGCATGCAAACTGAGAATGAAAAATTGGCAAAGTTTCCTCTCGTCTTGAAGTTTCGTTTCCGCTGCACTCGTTCGAAATAAAACTTATGGAGTGCTGTCGCCGGAAGGAATCCTTGAAAACAAGTCTTTGGCTTAAAGGGTTGTTAGTGCCATATGTACAACTCTGAGTCAAGTCATAACTTTCACATTATCCGACTTTGCAACTTCTCGTCTGCGACATCATCTTTAAATTTGCGCTTCACCGTAATGCTTCAACTTTTCTTTTACATTTCTTTATGATCATATGCCACATTTTTTACCTTCATTCTCTTGGAAGCAATTTAATCACAAGTTTCCATTTCTTTGTTTTTTTTTTAATGAAAGATCAACATTTTATTCTTGTAACGGTACTAAAAATCACTGATGACTTCGACAGATGATAACTCGATTGGAAAGAAATTCAGATTTTTTTTATTAAAACGGTTAGAAAGCTTATAAAATTCCACGTCGAATGACCCCTCGTAGAGATTTTTCTGACTTTTTGTAGAGGAAATATCACGTGAGAAGTTTTTGTAAAAAGTTCAAGGTCAGTCTCGTCGTTTACGCCAACTGAAATTCGATGTAAACGCGCTTGGACATTTTTAGTTATATCTTGTGAACCCATGAAGATTTTTTAAGTTTCCAACTAAAATAGATAAATTTTCAACGAAATTGTTGAGTTTTTAACTGAAATAGATAAATTTTCATCAAAAAATGGAATGATTAAATTTTCCGTTAAAAAGAAAAAATGATTTTTTACCAAAAATTAAAGAAATAACAATTCTCTCTTGAGTGTGAAGCCTGAATACTCAAATTTTATTAAAATTTATCATCAAGAAACGTACTAAAAATGTTCCTAAATAAAAAAAACATGTCCAAAGAATTTAATTAAAACTAGTACCAAATAGTTTTAACTTACAAAGAATTCGTTCAAAAATTTCTATTCCTTTTTTTTCATAATGAATTTATCGAAATCTGTAGAATAAAAAATAATTTGTTAATTAAATACGCGGGACTACGCGTCGAGGGAAAATGTATTCTATGTCAAAAAGGGGAAACGATTCTTTTCCCCAGTCCCTATTTTCAACGAGACGCAGTAAATTTCATTCTGCTCTTTCGATTTCCATTTATTTCCACGAATTCCCTGTCGCTCGCTGGTACGAGATGTGGATACCGGTACGGCGATAACGCGCGAAGCGACGAAATTGCTGGAAGAGAAATTTCGCGGCCGATTAGATTCGTATATGTGTAAACGAGAATCCCGGAGGAATCGAGAAGATCAGCTGCATGACGCTGAATCGATGGAAACTGGGAAATCCACCAGTTCACAACCATTGAGTGACCCATTTCGACAAAGAGACATTGAAAATCTTTTTTTTATCTTCCAACATAACAATTTTTTTTTTTTACACCAATCAGAGAGGAAAAATGGGTTTCGTAGCCTATTGAGACGTTCATCTACTTCCCCATCTCCTCACTTCTCTAGATAACACTCCCCTTCCCCTACTCCCATTTTCCAGCTCACACACTCCTTTCCGTACTTCCTTTCTTCAGTCATCACTTTTTCTCATCTACTCACCAGCACTTGTCTACTACTAGCCCTCTCTACACTTCCCTCACTCTCCTTCCACACGTCCATTTCCCCTACTTTTTCTCCCTAATCTCCCCTCACTTCCTTTACTTACCCTTTCGTCAGATCCTCTAATTCACCTCCGCCCATTTCTTTTCACTTTCCCTGTCCTAATTTCTGATAATTTCCCTTCTTTAACTTCTACTTACCCCCACCCCCTTCATTTGCCCTCGCTTTCCTTACTTTCTTTCCTATCGCTTCTCCTACTTTTCCTCCCCTAATTTCCATTTCCTTTCCTCATTCCTCTTCACATTACCCTTGTTTCCCCTACTCCCCCTTCAATACTTCCACTTTAAGTCCCCTCCACTCTTTTACCCTACACCCCTCCATTTACCCTACTTCCTTTCCGAGAGAGAGATCGAGAAGATCACCTGCATGACGCTGAATCAATGGAAACCGGAAAATCCACCAGTTCACAACCATTGAGTGACCCATTTCGACAATGAGACATTGAAAATCTTTTTTTTATCTTCCAACATAAAAATATGTTTTTTTGATACCAATCAGTCAAAGTAGACGCCATTCAGATACAAAAAGGGTTTCGTAGCCTATTAAGACGTTCATCTACTTCACCCCTCTGCTCACCTCGCTAGCAAACACTCCCATTCCCCTACTTCCGTTTTCCAGCTCACACACCCCTTTCCGTACTTCCTTTCTCCAGTCATCACTTTCCCTCCTCTACTCACCTGGACTATTCTACTACTAGCTTTCCCTTCACTTCCCTCACTCTCCTTCCACACATCCGTTTTCCCTACTCTTTCTCCCTAATTTCCCCTCACTTCCTCTAATTACCTTTTCTTCACTTCCTCTACTTACCCTTTCATCACTTCCTCTACTTATCCTTTCTTCGCTTCCTCTACTTACCCTTTCGTCACTTCCTCTACTTACCCTTTCCTCACTCCCTCTTAATTCCTCTACTTTTTCCGCCCCTCACTTCCTCTACTCACCCTCACTTCCTCCAATTAGCCTCCACTCATTTCTTTCCCTCTCCTAATTTCTCATAATTCCCCTTCTCTCACTACTCCTACTTACCCTCCCTTCGTTTTCCCTCGCTTTTCTTACTTCCTTTTCCATCGCTTCTTCTACTTTTCCTCTCCTAATTTATATTTCCTTCCCTCCCTTCCCTCACTCCTCCTCTTCCCATTACCCTTGTTTCCCCTACTCCCTCTGCAATACTTCCACCCTACGTCCCGTCCATTTACCCTACACCCCCTCCATTTACCCTGCTTCCTTTCCCCTAACTTTCCCTACCATCCTTCCTCTCGCTTCCCGTACTTTTCCTCTAAAAAGGTTGATTTTCAATGACCTTATTGGCTAACTTCCGAATGGAATTAAAAAATAAATACTTCGAGAAAATTCGTTTCTTTATAGCGAAATTGGTACTAGCGACGGATAGTATCGGACCGCTATCCGGATGACCTATTAAAAATTAGCCTTGACTTTGGAAGTTGATAACGCCGTCTAGAATGTAGATAAAAATATTTTCAATAAACAGTTGGAAAGCTTTTTAAATTCTGCGTTAAATGAGCCCTAGTTAGAGGTATTTGGTTTTTTGGGTATTAAGTTATCACGTGAGGAAGACCAAAATAAAATTCCTTATTTAAGGAATTTTGTACTTCAACTTCAGCTCTGACCAAAAGCTCGGAAAATGAATTTATTTATATAATATTTTACAAAAATGATATATAGGATTTTACCTTTCATTTGAGCCATTAAACATTGAAAAATCGTCACCGGTTCATGAAATAATAATTTTGTTGTTGTTCGAGTATCCTTATTTCCTTAAAAATAGGAATTTAATTTTTGTCTTTCAAAAATAATAATTTAATACCCACCTGGCCATTTTACTTCAACTAGGGCTCATTCAAAGCAGAATGTAATAATATTTCGAGGGAATTTATTTCAGGATTTTTAGTAGAAATCCTGTCCCCGCAACAAATTTCGAAATAACGAGCATATGCGGTGAGTGGTCCGATACTATCCGTAGGTAGTGTACCTGAAAAACCCCTGGAATTTTCAGGGAACTTTTTTCAGGATTTGAGCAGAAATCCTGTCCCCGCAACAAATTTCAAAATAACGAGCATATGCACTTAGCGGTACGATACTATCGTCGGTACTGTACGTATCCAAGTAAGTTCTGGAACTAGTTTAGGGTGTCTCGTACATATGCAAACGTGTTTATAATCTGTACAGTCTACACCATGATAGGGGTCAACTTGTGTCCCACTATCGCACTGTGCACCCCACTGAACGCATCCCCGGACAATCGCCACTGACATTTCGTATCTGCTCATCTGCTCTGATTTACAACATGTGCATCCCAGTATGAGAGATTCCGCCATCATCTCGTGACTCTTCCGAAGAAGTGAAAAAAAAAGGATTTTTCCTGGCGTTCATTCAAATAGTTTTTGAGTAAACGGAGATATTACCGACACCTCCAGCTCCCATAAAAGCCGGTCCGATTTCGTAATTCCTGGAACTGCTGGGCCACGCAGTTTCTCAGCGGAAGGACCGCAATGCGCAAGTACTCAGTTGAGTATATTGCGCAACATTATGCATTCCAATTGGAAGTGGTTCAGAAATTATGTGGGGATGATTAGTAGGTGAAATGAGAAGGGGGCGGGGGGGGGGGTGAAGTAGGCAAAATAAGGGGATAAGTGGTAAATTCAACTACTTGTTCAGAAGTTGAACTCTTTTGTTAAATATGCATTTTTTTGGGTGCAGTGTCATCATTATAATTAAAATTTCATTTCTTTGGTTGAAAATGTGACTGTTTTGTTGAAAATTCTTTGTTTTTGGTAGAATATTAATTTTTTCGATCTGAAGATTTAACTATTTTGGTAAAAATTTTTTTTTTTTCCTTTGATAAGAATGATTTTTTTAAACTAAAAATTGAACGAATCCAGTTAAATATTTCATAATTTCAATTGAAAATTCATTTCTACGGTTGAAAAATAATTTTTTTAACTGAAAATTGAACTAACTAATTTATCTAATTAATTTAACTAATTTAACTAATTTAACTTTTGCTTGAAAATTTTTCTTTTTTAGTTGAGAATTCATGTATTTTGTTGAAAATAGCCTTTTTGGTGGAAACCTAAGCTTCTCGGTGGAAAATTAATCTCTATGGTAAG
>JAABKJ010004263.1:0-24614 GCA_011634705.1 Andricus grossulariae
ATTTTTATCGCTGTTGCAGTCATGGCTGGTAAAAACATGATCACTTGTTGTAGCTTTATATTCTTTATCAGTTGAATTGCCAACCAATAAAGGGTGGCGGTAGCTGGATGACGACGATTGCGGGCCCCTAGCTGTTTTTGTTCACTCTTCCGAAGGAGAGCTCTTGATCGTCTCGGTCTACAGAGTTCCCTGCTTTGATAATTTAATTCTATTCAAAACTTAGTCAATTTTATTCAAATCTGTCTCAGCCATTAATTCTGATTCAGTCTTCATTTGAGGTGACTTTAACAGCCATCACCCCTCATGGGGCAGCTCTCGCAAATGCTCTAATGATTCAGAGATCTGATCTTCATTAGAGCAAACAGAATTTATGTACCTAAACAATGGCAAAGACACGTTTGCCACCCACCCTGGACAATAACCGTTCTTCTCAAACAAATATAAACTTAAAAGAATTAGTTGGTCTAACTTTTCCAATAACTTATCTGATTTTGTTAAAAGCAATAAAGCAACATTCAAAAGCACATCCCAGGATCCCCTGTCCAGTTATAATCAGTTCATTGAAGGTGTCGACAAGGCTGTTACTTCTACCTGCCCCCTTCCCCTGTGAGGCATTTTGACAGCAATCTTAACCGCTGAAATAATAAAAGTTTTGTGCCAGCTCTTTGGTGGGACGAAACATGCGACCAAGCTGTCGCAGAAAGAAAGCGAACTACCCGAGCCTCCAGGCGTAGCAAAACTTATCCTAATTATTTAGAATTGAAAAGGGCGGAGGCGAAAGTCAAACGCACCGTTAACCATGTACGAAGAAATTCCTTCAGGAAACTCTGTAATTCATTTGATAGAATGACTGCTGTATCAAGAATCTGGAGAGTCGTAAAGTGTTTCAAAAACAGATTTACTCAACTGGTCGTGGCCTCGCGTTTGGCAGACAGAGGTCATAGCCAACTGACACCTTCCGACTGATGAATTATTTCCTGCGACAGTTTTCTAGGACAAATTCCCTACGGACTTTAGACGCAACGAATTTGTCGAGGTCCTTTTGTTGAAGCGGAGATGGAAATAGTGTTATCCTCGCTCAAAATCGAATCTTCCCCTGGGCTTTATGAAGTATAAATAATATTAAAAAACTCTCCTAAAAACCATTAGTATTACGATTTCTACCGCGGCACTATTGGTAGCGGCTGACTGGAATTTCTAAGTCAGCGAGAGAGTGGGGGAAGCGTCTCAGCGAGCTCGAGCAAGGATGAGGAGAAGCGGCCTTATTGATGGCTTCGACTGTAATTATATGAAAACGTGGACTAGTAAAGTAGACATTTATGCCAAGCTAAAAATACGAGATTCGCCGCGAACGTTAATTTATTATAATAATTATTTGAAAAAATATGCATTAGACATCGGCAAATATATGTCTTAATAATTGCCATCAAATAGGGCTACACATTGCCGAAGTTTAATTACGATCGAAAACTTCAGAAATAATGTAATATATATATTACTGCTTTTTGAATTTTGAAGATCTAACCATTATCTGTTCTTGGTCCAGATCTAGCAAGTGTGTTCTGCACGTAATTTTATGAATTGTGATCATGACGCAAAATTATCTAAATTTACAAACAGTTGTTCTTTGAAAATCGTACATTTAGTTTCTGCCGTTAAAGTGAAGGGATGTTTTTTAAACTGGTCAATACAATTGTACCAAAACCAGTGTATCAATGGAGATCTTTTTGTTTAATTTTCATTCATGATTAGTTGTTCTTTTTACTTAATTATACATAATTTAATTATCAAATCAGTTTAAAGAGTATATTCAAACACCAAAAATGCAGGATATGCTAGTTTTTTTTTCTTCAAGAAATTTGATGAAATAGATACCACCTTTTGTTAATATGCTTCAGTGTTTGTGCTTTGAGAAATATTTTATAAAAATCTGAGAAACACGAAATTACTATTGAACTGAAAGACAACAAAACTGGTTTTCATTGATATACT
The DNA here is from genome assembly GCA_011634705.1 of Andricus grossulariae. Classification (NCBI taxonomy): domain Eukaryota; kingdom Metazoa; phylum Arthropoda; class Insecta; order Hymenoptera; family Cynipidae; genus Andricus; species Andricus grossulariae. The sequence goes on from JAABKJ010004263.1 coordinate 1,993, forward strand.
GCAGTCATACTTTCATGTTTTCCCAAAATTCCAATGGCCTAGTTTCTTTTTTTCTTTTTTTTTTTAATAATCATCAGTCTTGGCGCCCCAAAGGATGCTTTACTTGCCACGCCCTTTGGTGTCTCACGTCTATTATGACAGTTGCAAAAAAAGTATTGAAGCTTGTAGTATTTTCCTCCAAATGTATTAAAACGTTATTAACGTTGATATTATAAATGTTCCAAAGGATGTTATATTTAAGAAATATGTAAAATTATGAAAAATTTGCTAATAAAACACTTATTTCAATACTATTTACAAGAGAATAATGAAGTGCGAATACAATTAAAATTGCGCGCTAAATTAACCAAAAGGTATGGTAAGTTGACGCACGTGGAATTTTTTAAAAAGACTTAATAATTAGATGTTCCAATTGATATAGATTCAAATTTTCCTATAGGCAAAGCAAAGTTCAGATATTTATGTACGTGTTACGTATTTTACCATTACATTATCGATTACGTATTTCTTTTGATCGACTGATATATGTGATGCGCGCCGTATTAACCGCTTCTTGTCCACTGAACCGCCTTCTGTGCACTACACGATTTGGTGTACAGTTCATTATGTTTATTAAAAAAAATGTACGATATGAACGGCGAATGGAAATATTTGGACAGGACATGCCGGTTCCTATGGGATAACTGCATTTGTATACTATAGACTAATAGTAGGTTAATTTAAAAATACACAGCAGAATATTTTCTATAAAAATTTTTCACACAATGCATAATATTTTATTATCAATTGGCTCAATTTGCGTCCCATACTTATCTGAACGTTTGCGCTATTCCCTATATTCATTTTGCTACACAATTGACTACAGAGGGAAAAGTAATGACCGGAATATATTTTCTATAAATTTTTCCACTCAAGTGGATTGAAACACAATTTTTTTTAAAATAATTTTTCAATCATTTATGGCTTGGCACATTGTTGGCACGCAGATATGGCTTGAGGGTTACGAACCAGTGATAGTTTCGCACCTCTGAGGGAACCGATCATATTTTCCTTCTCATTGGCAGTTACGTTGTAGTCGGCCAGAGCCAAGAATTCGATCACGAATATAGTTCGTGTTTTGAAGTCTTGGAGATGTCAGGCCTCAAGTGTGCAATGGATACTGCTGTCCAAAAATCGTAGTTCGTGGTCGTTTCCGCGTGAGTGGAGCACCAGGATAGAGGATCCCTGTACCAAGGGTACCTGCTGAATATGGTTACAATAATCAATAAGCAGTCGCGGACAATTGTCCATGAGTGGTCCCGAAGGAATTGACTCCCAAGTAGAGGCGTAACAACCATGCCGAAAGCTGAATGGCATCTGGGTGAGGTGTCTCAAACGGTGACTATGGGATACCGAGCGACCTCCTAGAGTATGTAGCCTTATCCTTGCATGCGGGGCTCAGCAAGGATGGACGAACCACTTTCCTAGCTTCTCGTGGTAACAACAATGATAACACCAAACATAGTTGTAGTAAGTGCGGCTCAAAACAGTCGAACGCGTAGGGTTCCCGGCAATGGGTCGGACAACAATGCCGACAAAGTGTCAGACAACAATACCGATAATGGGCCTGACAACAATTTCGACTACCCTGGAGTTGTTAGAGCCAATCAAGATAGAGGCAATGCGATGGACCGGCGGAGTCTCAATACTTCTAGGTGGACGGATCGACTTAATGACGACCTGCTAGAGTGCTACGATACCAGTATGGACCTTAAACGAGAAGGTTACATGACACGACTGCATGCTCTGTGGTGCGAGAAACACCCAGAGTTATCGCACTTTTCGCATCAACGTCTACGAAACCATGACGTACAACTCCGGAAAAGGGGCTACGTAAGAGGAATACCTACTCTACCGCAGCCAGAACAAGTCGGCAACAGAGAAAGAGAGGCGACACTGAGACCAACCGCGGTCAGGCATTCAACAGAGGAAGAGCGATGCTCTAGGACCCGAAAAAACATCAACATCCAGGTTTCTCTCAAGCCTAAAGATCTCGTTGAACTGAATGACGAGCTTCGTGGAGATTTTTCTGAAGAATCTGACCTCTGGACTATCAATTGTAGTGTTTAAAATGCAGTAAGAGATTTGGCGGATGCAAAACGTAAAACAAAACCAACGGCTGATCATAAGACCAAAAGACAATTGCATTAACTCAGTACTAAGATAAGCTGGGCAAGACAGTACGCATTCCACGTTTAGTGTGTGATGAACTACATAACATCTGACAAAAATTTCACTGCCAAGGTTCGACAGTTCACGCGCGAATTGCGGATCCATCATCGCACACTCAAGAAGTCAAAACTGCTGACTATCAGGCAGCATATTGTTGACAGAATACTGGTACTATCTGACGCTAGAGGAAGTGTCGAGCGGAGGGAGAGGTAGGTCAGAGAACACAAACAGAGGTGTCTTTCAGGGTGACACCATGAGCCCACTCGTCTTTTGCCACACATTATTGCCACCATCTCTCGCACTTCGCCATTTCGAAGGGTACTTCTGCGGAAAACCTGGAAATCGAAAGCATAAGGTCACTCACGTATTTTACATGGGTGATCTTAAGATCTATGCTAAACATAAGGAGCAGGTCCATCTAGCTCTAGGGTTTGTCGAAAAATACGCTCAGGAGATTAAAATGGAATTTCGGTTAGAAAAATGCGCCAAGGTTTATTTGAAGCGAGGAAAACTTCATGGCGGCCCCGAAAACCCAGAGCTCGTAATCAGAAGCGCTATACGGAACCCTAGCGCTGGAAAGAGCTATACATACCTGGGCGTTCCATAGAGCCGCATTCAGGACGTGATATATATGAAGGATACTATCCGATGCAGATACAAACCACTTTACTTTACGTCTCACGCCGTCAAGGTGGTCGCGGAAGACTGAATCTTGAACCTCTTCACAACAGGATTATTCTGGGTACAGCACATATAGTCGCAAATGGACGAGACCGTCTTTTTAAAATGGTCAGAAACTACGAAGAAGTGAACACAGGAGCGTTTCTGTACAAATCAGTGGAGGAGGCTGCTGAAGCACTTGCCCTTGACTTCAATATCAGGGATGAGCAAAATGCATGAAATCTTATCCATCTCGAGTACTCACTCCTGAAGGCCCGGATTAAAAAAGCACAGAAGTAAAACGTCTGCGAACAGCTCCTCGATAAGAGGATGCAGGGCATCTCCCACAGAAATGTAAAGGATCAGTCGATGTCGTATGAGCTGACGTTTGCTTTCCTTAAATCACCCGGATTGGAGTCGGGCACGAAGGGTTTTATTTCGGCGTGCCAAGAAAGTGTCATTTCCACTTTAGAATACCCTCGCCACATTTTGAGCCAATACATTCCCGATGATAGCTGCAGAGCGTGTCATGCACACGCCGAGCATCTAGGACACATACTGTCTAGTTGTCCAACTCATGCGGGAACGACGTACATCCTAAGGCACAATGGAGCACTAAGAGTGCTTTATTCCCATCTTTGTCACTCTTACAACATTAGCCCTAATACCGCTCCGCTAAACGCTCCTAGGGAAATAGAGTCCATTGTCGAAAATGAGAAATGCCGAATATGCTGGAACTTCATATTCTCGACAATTGTTTCTTTTACGCACTCGAGGCCTGACATAGTTACCCCTGACTTCGAGAAACGAACCATCTTCGTTATTGAATTTTCGACCCCAGCTGACAAAAACATCACAGCCAAGGAGAATGAAAAGAAAGAGAGGTATGAAGATCAGTCAGTTTTTATAATACAAGTATTCGTCCGTTGAAAGCACGTTGGAAGAAGATTATACAATGCGATAAAGATTACATGATTGATTAATTAAAAACTTAAAAACCTGGTCACAAACTCTAAAAGAATTCAAGTTAATATCCTATGTTATTAAGAAGTCATGTTGTACTGTATATATATTTATTTCAAAAATTCATTACAACTAAATAGATTTCCAGGGAACAAGGTTATAAACAAATATACAATAATTAAAAGCACTGATCGGTGAAAGTACAAACGTTTAATTAAAAAAAAAGAAGAAGAACTGAGGCGCTACAAATTAATGGATTAAAGTCTGCAACGATAGTTTTGCTGAAAAATGATTGTTTGTAAGGTTATTTTTATACCTTGAAGCGAAATTTTTAACGGCCAGATAAAATGAAAAATTGGTCAGGGAAATGTCAGGAAATTTTGAAATTATGATTTTGTAACAATTCTGAATTATGAAATACAATTATTCGCTGTAATAATGCTACGACAATTTATACACAAAAAGAAAAAAAAATGGCCAAAATTATAGTAGACAGATAAAAATGAACTAATCAGAATTGTTTATATATTTTGCCCAGCGGGGAATAGAAGCGCTGCTATAGTGATCTAAATCTCCCCACATATAAAACGTTTTCGCATGATTAGGGATATCCTTTGTTAACAAAACGTTCTTGGGTTCAGAAGGCTGCTCAGGCATAAGAACTCCTGAAAAGAATTTGCCCTCTGGTCCTTTTATATAATAGCGACTTAGCCCCCCAAGGTCATCAGCAATAGTAGGACGATGAAATAGGTTCGCATACAAAACAACGCCAATCGGCAATCGTACAAAAAGACGATCATCTGTAGGACCTCTTTCAGGTTTTTTGGGTCTCATAAGTGGTCCTTTCAGAATTCCAGTGAAGACACTACCGGTATTGGTGCTATTACTTCTAATATATACAGAAATGAAGTCTGTTGGACGAATATCAATACTGTTATTATTATAACCAGGTAATTTGAACCATTCGCTGAACATTGCATCTAGCATTATAAAAAAACAAGAATTATGAAGCTTTTGTTCACTGAAAAAATAACTTTTAGTAACTATATATGATTTAATGAAGAACAGAAGTATGAATAATAAAAAAAAGTTGTGTGAAGTTGCTACCCAAAAATGCAACATTTTAATATGTATGTAAGTATTTTATCATGTGCATGTGAGTGTTTTATAAAATGGGGATATTGAATGAAATTGAAAGAAACTATGTTTTAGCAACTCTTTAGCAAATTCCAAAAAGGAAAAAATTTCGATTGACTATGAGAAATATGTTTTTTTTTCATAAATAGAGTTTGAATATTGAGCGCGTTCAGGACATTCTTTGTCAAAAGCATGGATTTTTTATATCAGAGCGATGTCATTCTCCGCGGGAAAATGTAGAGTTTTCTACATATTTTTTTTAATATGTAGGTTGTTTATTTCAATCTTTGTGAAATGTGTATCAAGTTTACTTAAGTTTCTCACTGTCAGGGTTATGAGAGAAGCGTTCGCAAGAGTGAAGAAGCAGCTGCATGATATCCTTCGTATGATCAAAAATAATCAGCATCTCAACCAAATTCTACCAAATTATGCTCAAAAATTGAAAATACGTGTAAAAACTTATGGAAGCTACGAATTAAATAATTAAGGAAATCATCCAAAACCAGTTCGAGTAAAAGCCAGTACCTACAGCAATTGTTGGACCGGCAATTAGCATCACTCTCACTGCTACACAGAAAACTCTTCACTACTATATCTGACTATATCTTTGATTATAATCAAACATATAGTCAGATATGTGTATGTTCAGATCAGTGAAATGATTGCTACGTGATTCTACAGAACCCGTTAGGAATTCAGATGCGATTTCAAGCACACACTTCTCTTCAACTAAACACATGATTATCGTACTCTTACAATTCTCAGATTCAAATTCTCCATTATTATAGTAAAATAAATTCTAATTTATAACTTGTCTCAGTCGTCATTTTTGACCCTGCTTCAGCTACCTTACTGCTTATTATTATTATAATGTAATCTTACCCTGCTCATCAAAAACAAGGAATCCGGTTAATAATAATTAAATTAAGTTATGCATTTTCATGACATAAAAAATAGTAGAAGTAAGGTCAACTGATTTTTTTTGAAGTCATTGAGAAAAAGTCTACTAATTTTGATGAAAGAGTATTTTTTAAACCAAGCAATACTTTCTGCGAAATAATGAACTTTTCTCTTATAGAGTTTAAGAGATAGCATTATTAATAGCATTATTCATCGTTATTTGGAATGAACGCAGATAAATCAATATTTAGCTCTAATAAGGTCTTCGTGAATATGAAATTAACAATTTTAAGCATTTTTTCAAGAATGGGGAAATAATATATGAAAATAATATAATATAGGTTTTTGGGCGCGTCGCTTTTCTATTGAATAAATTATTAAATTTGCACTAATATTTAGTTGCTACCTTTCCTCTAATTGAACTATCAGAATTTCGGGGGTTTTTCGAGTCGTTACTTTCAAATCCGAAGTCAAAATGTCAAAACTCAAAACAGCGGATCTGATGTGGCGTGCTGTGTACGTCACATGAAATATTTTTTCCGAATTTAGCAGCTAATTAGTGGCTCTGAAGGCATCTTTTATTTGTAAAGTCTTTCTTCCAGCATTAACCATTTTTTTACTTATCCTACATGAACCACCCCATTTCCTATAATCGCCACTTCTTTTAATCTTGTTATTGCAAAATTTTTATATACTGAGTCAAATTAATTTAAATTTGATTATAATTAAGTTTATAATCCCTTTTAATTTTGAAAAATTACGTTTAAAGTTCTTCACATGATTTTAAATAATGTGTTTATTAGGTTGAAAACTTACTGTATGAAAAGAGTGCATTAATAGTGTGAAAAACATCAAATCGAAGTTTGAAAAATTACTTAACTTAGTTACTTTATTCTCAAATGAGTGTGGGTGTGTGTTTGCAGATTGAAATTACTAACAATACTTTTGGGTTGGTGATCCAACTTGACTCACAAGAAACTATCGTTATACTAATACTGTCCAACAGAAAAGACTGTTTATTTCAGATTATATTTTTTTACATTCTCATCCCAATGAGAAGGTTTTATGTAGTTAGTTTTATGTAAAATTTGATTCCGTCAGTTTTCATCAAATCTCCACGTTTCAAGACCCCCTAAATCAAAAACAAAATGTTTTTCACAAAGAACTGTCTGCATTTCTGTCCATATGTATGTTTGTGTCTCTGTAGGCACGATAATTTTCGAAAGACAGATCAGATTGGATTGAGTTTTGGCAGACATTTTGAAGACACAAAAAGAAAGAACAAGTTCGTTAACATCCATTTTTTACCAATGGTTTTAGTTCTATCCATCGAAACTATATATTTTTTTGAATAAAAAATTCAATTTTCCACCCAAACTATACGAGATACGAAATAAATGATTAGAAGAATGATTTTTAACATTAAAAAGACAAACAAATTTAGTTTGAAACCATTTTTTGATAACTTACATATTTTTCGTTTCAATCGTGAAAAATGCTATTAAAAATTAAAAAAACTCAATTTTTCGGCAGAACTATGCAAGATACGAAAAAAAATGGTTAAGAACCAACATGCTTCGTATCAAAAATATGAAAAAATGTTAAGACAAAATTCATTCCATATGGCCCCATGTTCTGAATAGGTGGCGTAGAGCGCCACGTCGCATTTATTCACCAGTGACTAAACGCGACGTCCCGCTTCACACCGCACCGCGTAAGCAGGACGTGGAACAGCATGAAATGCAGGCGTCGATTTAAAGAAATATTTTTTTGGATTAAATAATGAGATATAATGAATTATTTCTTACAGTTAGACAAAAATATTTCATTCTAGGGTTGCGAAAAAAATAAATATTTCTCATAAATGTAAATATTATATCATATTAGACCAACTTACTAGTAAAATTGAGGGAAATCACGTAGCCAAAGAGTAAAATAAAGATCTTCATCTTTTTATTATTTTAGAGATGGTTCTAAGAACTGAAAACTGATTTTGAAGAATTTTAGGAAGAAAAACTGCTCAATTGAATTATGTTCATTGAGTCAAATGCAAACGACAGCTGATTTCTTATCTCGAAATATTGTATGCCTGTTAGGCTGATCACATATAAAACCTTCAGAACTATTTAACTTCAGAATTTGTTAATCACCTTGATTTTATCTTTTTCGGTAAAAAAAGTAATAAAATCCAATGAACTTCTTGAAGCTTATCTCTCATGTATTATTATGAGGCACAGAAAATTCCACTTGGCCATTCGAACGTATATTTAGTATATAGCGTGTGTGCAAAACTCCTTAGTCCAAACTTTTCGACAGACATTTAAACTTTTTTACAAATTGAATCTCATTAAATTCCTAGACAGGTTTTTGAGGATAATTTTCGAACAAATACTCAATATTTTGTTGATATACACATTTTTAAAATTGCAGTGACATTTTAGCCTCAATCGGAGCTCCGTACCCGCCTGTAAACTATGTTTGCATATTGTTGGTACTTTGTTTAAAATTATTATTTTAGATTTTATGAATGTTTTATCATCAGAGTACGAGAGTACTCGTATAACTTCGGACGTTTGAAAAAAATTAGGTTTATATTTTTATTTAATTTCTCGATTTCAGATTCTTTTACTAAACAATGAATATTAAAATTAACTTTTCCTCGCTCGTGCCGTTTCGTAGAAATTTCAGATGTGGATCTAGAAAAGTGACTTGTGGGGGGGGGGGGCCAGAAAGTCGTATGCACATAAGGGCTATGAGTCATTAATTTTAGCATTTGAATAGATGAACAGGATCGCTTCAAGACCGATGAGTGTTAGCGCGTGTCTGTCGCAGGTGAGCGAGTGAGGTGAGATAATGTGTGTGCGACTGCCACAATTTATTTTTATTTTTTTTCTGAAGAATGTTTGTATTAGTATTAGGGCCTTATGAATTTATGTGATTATAAAACGTTCATTTGACAAAAAGCTAACTTGACAAACGTACCGGGCACGGATAGGAGCCCTCTTCAGTGCCAAATATTTAATTAAAAATAGGTTTTTGTTAAAAAAATAAGATTAAAATAAAAAGAAATCATGCAAGAACTTCTATCTCGTACTGCTCACCTCTCTTTCTCTCTCTCTCTCTATGTTTCTCTCTCCGTCTCTCTCTATCTTTCTCTATCAGCTCCCTCTCTGTGTTACTCCCGTCTCGTTGCAGAAGGTGAGATGTGTGCGGGTGATGTAAAACACTCCTCAATCCCACAAACACAATATTCACAAACTTCACAAGCACGTTTAATGAAAAAAACACTTTTATGGTTTGAAAGGAAGTTAATAATTTCAAGAACAAGCGCAAATAAGCGTAAATTCAAAAACAAGTTTCTGAATAATACATACATCTTACGTGATTTCTTTCTATTTTAATCTTATTGGTTTAACAAAAACCTATTTTTAATTAAATATCTGGCACTAAGGAGGGCCCTTATCCGTAGCCGAAAAGTTTCCTAATTTAGTTTTTATCAAATGCACGTTTTGTAATCACATATATTCATAAGACCCTAATGCCAATACAAAAATTCTTCAGAAAAATTTAAAAAATTGTATCAATTAAATCCGGCATTTTTCAAAAAACCGGTAGTCTATTATCGATTCCATGCCATTTTATTCTTAATAAGTTTTTTTTTTGTTTCATACAAAATTCATGAAATCTGAAACAATTTTTTTATTGTTTATGAAGAACGAGATGCATGAACATGACTTGATATTCGCGAACAATGCACTTTTATAATGTATTATTGTAGCACGAGAGGCTGAAGGCTCTACGTCATTGCACTCAATTGTAACACTGAAACACTGGCTGAAATTTAGTTGAGATGATCCCTTTGTTGGACTGCAGACATACCAAGTCTATTTTTAGGTCATAAGCCCCCCATCCAAATAACGAGAGCAGATGTTCAACCCGTAGAATCTAATTAAACGTGTGCTTTGCCGTACCAGAGTTTGCCATAACCTAAACCCTCGCAAAAAGAAAGAACAACTTAAGACTACAGTAAAGCCATGTATAGGCCTGTCTTGAAGTGGTCTTAAACTGATCTTTTCTGGTCCCCAGAAGACTACAGTCCTTTGTCCCAGCCAGCTATCCTCATTTCAGAAAGAGAAAGAGAGAGAGAAGCCGCTTCGGGCATATTCATGGAGTCTGCTCACCCATGCTTTGCGCAGTTGGGACTCGACCAAGCTCTAGTCTTAGTGCATACCCTGGAGTATATGTAAGCAGTCCCAAAACTCTCTTGAATAAGATAGCGGGAATTGTGTCCACCTCGCTATAATATGTTAACCACCAGATTCACATGGCATATAAGAGAACATTTCAGACAAGGCTCTGGTACAAGATTTGTTTGGTGCGCCTATATTCGGACTTGGACGCTCGGAGTATCTGGCTCCTACAACATCGAACCTACAGCAATCATTGCAGCAGCCAACCTTTAGGTACAGGCTACAGCAAAGGTATCTGAGCTTGCCAAGAACTTACCTAGTTAATTGTATTTCCTAACATTATTCAGCAAGAGCATTTATTTTTCTCTGGAAATCAACACCTCAATTATATGATAAATTGAGATTCTTCTTAGGCCTTGACTCAACAAAAAGTGTTCCAGATCACTTTTTGTCGAAGTAAATAAGAATCAAATAAGAAGCTCACGTTAAAGTACACCGCAATCAAGATCAACCGGGGATGTAAAGCTCCCCGGAGTGCGAATGGAACTCAGGCGCGTCGCACAGACTCTTTCATACTTTCGTGAATTTCGCGCTGACACCCACACTCTATAATTCATTACATAGTGAATCGAAATTTACTGAAATCTACAAAGTAATCAAAGACTTTGCGCCCACAGCTTGCGAGGTGGATCTAAATTATAGAAATGAAAACAAAGATATGATCCATGCAATCTCTGACAGCCCTGAATCCTGAATGGAATTCAGGACAACACTGCGACACGTTCATCCACACGACTGATTTATCCAGGAGGAAGCTTTTTGATATTTTGGTTCTAAAATTTACACGCGCGATCCCCATATGAACCAGTATCGTGTTTCTCTCTTTCTTGCAGATCATGCACGTGAGGATATCCCTCCAAAAAGAGGGTACCCCCTCATTCACCCAGATCATCCTGAAAAGACATTCCAGGTAATCCATAACTAAAACTGGAGGAGCTTTATGAAATTCTGCCAGAACACTTATACTGATCAGGGACTTTCCCTGGTTCACATTTACTAATAACAACTGTCATTTCGTGTCTGGTAATCAAATAATCTAAAAAAGGGTGTGTATTCACGGATGAGGAAAAGTCAAGCGTAATGCTATGCGGGAAAAAACCGTTCGCAAACTCTTTCCATTATTGCAACTCAATGTTGTTTTCAAACGCAAACCTGGACTTGAACAATTTAACTGCCTTCCAGAAATCCGCCGATCTTCTGTCTGCTTTCAGACCATTCTGGAAAGCCGTTTTATCTACAATCTAGCTCTGAAATTTACACAGATTTAGACTTTTTTCCTCCCTCGCCTTACTGTTTAACAAGCCCAGTCATGCCAAGGATTTTTGCCATCCTATCCAGGAACAGCCCTTCCCTAAACTTCTTCTAGATCATCTTCTCATCCGTACTGGTATGCCCTGTCTTGGTAATCACCCTTTCCGTTCTTTCTTGAAAAGATTACAGGTCTACACAGAGTTGGAGGTAATCCAAACGCGTAGCAATTGGAACCATTTTAACATCTTTTCTTATTTCTATGACCTTCTGGTATAGGTCTGGTATAGGTATAATTAGTGGGATGAAAACTGTCTGCTATTACCTGTTCGCGCAGATAAACAGTGAATATTACTGTGGCACATCTACAGTTTCCTTATATTTTTATTATTTGGTAAGCATTTTGGAGCTATTGCGCTTCAAACTAACACCTCGACATGACGTTATCAACGACTGATATAGTGCAAATAGCAGACGCTGCCGTCGATACAAGCGCCGACCTGTGTAGCTCTACCCTCACCCCAGCTGAAAATTCCTGTACAGGAACCTCGGAGGATCCTGTACATATTCCTGTAAAGTGCACACGAACCTGCACAGGTAATCTTGACGGTTATGTGCAGGAATTTGGCGAAGCAACCTGTACATGATCCTGCAAAGGAACTTCCACCGACAAAGGAACCTTTGAATGATCCTGTACTGGTTCCTGTACGGGTTCCTTTGCAAAGTGAATGGAGGCGCGGGTTCCTGTAGAGAAACACGTATAGAGTCCTTTACATAAAGATATCGCGAAAAATCATATCGCTTACAGCTGTAAAGTTGCCTTCTTTTCATTCCCTTGAAGATCCAACTCGCTATCGAGAAAGCCAAGTCACTGGCGAACCCTCGCGGATTAGTTCCAATGCAGGTTCATATATAGAAATGTAGGTTCATACATAGCGAACCGTCCTGGATTAGTTCCAATGCAGGTTAATATATAGGATCCCGAACCTGTACATGATCATTCAAAGGTTAGCTTGCATATAGTTTTCTTTGCAGGATAATGTACAGTTTCCTTCGCCCAATTTCTGCACAGGAATTGTCAAGATTCCCGGTTCAGGTCCGTGTACAGGAACATGTGCACGATCCTCCGAGTTTCCTGTACAGGAATTTTCAGCTGGAACTAACACCTCTATCGACCGCATGTGTCAGTCGCCGTCCGCAAAATAGCTGCATTTGCAAATTTGGTGTTGAATTTTCTTGTCCGTGTAAACTATTATACGTTTTTTATCGAACCGCAAAAGAAATCACTCAGTTGTTTCATATTTAGTGAGGCTCCTTTGGATGTAAACGTGCAACGTGTTACTGGATACACGCATACGATGTCAAGTTACGCACGCTATCCAGGTAAACATTGACAATTACCCCTTTAACGTGAGTAAACACATAGAAATATCCGAGATGTCAGGATGAAGATTATCCATCTGAGGTAATTCTTGTTGCAGCTAATCTTCACGCCAATGTCCGGGTATTGATGATACTTAGCTTCTTATGTGTTAGAACATCGATTGAGCTGAGTACATAACCTGTAAAATTTGTGCACTTTTTGTCAATTTCTCTAAGAAAACTTGGCTTATTTACTGGTAAGGTTACTACAATATTTCATACAATTATAAATGTCTCACAGTAAATTGAAGCAAAAATTTTATATCTGATTCTTCTCGATGTCAATAGGTTATTAATCCTTGGATTAAACTCACCTGATGGGGCCCTAAGTCGAGTAGGCATTTCAAAAGTTCGTGTCCGATTTGTGATTGAAACTTGTAGGAGAAAAATCAAACACAAACAATTTATGAATCATGTGACCGCCATCGCATTGTAACATATTTTCCCAACGTGCTTCCAATTAACGGATTCCAATATTATAAAAACTGGATGGTTTTGCCGCAATGAACGAAGTAAGGTAAATTTTGAGGCTCTCCACGTCGGAAAATTTCTTCTGTTCATACTGTTTTGTAAGTAGCGAAACAGATAGCAGTCAGAAGGTCCCATGTCCTGGGAGTACGTTGGATGTTACATGAGCTCCCAGTTAAGTTTTTCAATTTTTGCAACGTTTTTTTAGCGACATGTGGCCTGTCGAAAAGGCGTGATCTTTCGCCACGACAACTCAAGGTCACATGTCACTGAAACAGGGTTGAAAAAATTAAAAAACCTCAACTAGGAGCTCATGAAACATCCACCGTACTCCCATGACATGGAACCTTCTGACTACTATCGGCTTCCACCATTTCACAGAAGTTAGAAGAAGAAAAAGTTTCCGATGTGGAGACCGTCAAAAATCGTCTTACTTCATTTTTTGTGGCAAAACCAACCAGTTTTTTATAATACTGGGATTCGTCAGTTGCAAGCACTTTGGGAAGAGATTGTACAATGTGATGAAGATTACATGATTGATTAGTAAACTTTTTGCACTAATAAAAATAATATTAACTTTAATATACCCATGTGTAATAAAATTAATGTATCAAGCATATTAAAATGCTGTTAAAGCGTGTATATTAAATTTCATATACATTCATATTAATCACTTACAAGAAAAATGAGATAATTCCATTTTACACAAATTGAAAATAAGTTGAGCAGGAATTTTCGATTCTAAATAATAAAACATGATACTATCTTCCAGTTAATCAAAAATATGATTGGTTTTTAGGTCGAAAAGTTCAATTCAGCAAATAAATAATGGACCTAACTTACAATCAACTATACGAGCATTAAACTTCTACCACTTAGAGTGGATTTAGGGAGAAGTTCCACCCGTACGTCGCACTTTCATTGTATGTGCAATGACCCAATATACTGACGAGTCTACCTATCCATTTACACGAAAGTCAGCGTCAGGGATACAGTTAATATGGATACAGCCCAAACGAGCGCGAGCTACCTGGACTACCTTCCCCTTCCAGGGGACTCTTAATCCTCACGCGTACTAATTACCTCTCTTGGCGCACTCACTCGTCCGGTTTCCTGGAGCGCGGGGACTATTGTCGCTAATGACCCCAAGTGACCCCGATTATCGTTCCAATTCATTCACCCAAAATTTAAAAAAAACTGATGCTATATAGCATTTCCATTTTCAGACAGAAATTTGGATTCAAAATTATGAATAACGTAGTCATCTTCATTATTATGAATATAATAGAAATTTGAGATGAAGCCCAAATTTCAAATGGAATAAAAATTAATTGAACTTGTATCATTTCTAAATCAAAGCGTTTAAAATTAAACAATATGAAATTGAAAGGGTTTAAAAACGAACAATTTATAATCAGAAGCTTTCAAAATTAACAAATGTTGGATTATTAGCGTTCAAAATTGAAAACTTTAAAATTTAAATAATTCTTAATTCGAACCGATTAAAATTTGTCAATTTGAAGTTGAAAACTAAATTTAATATTCCAAAGTCAAAAATTTTGAAATTCTAGAATTTTCAATTGCTATGATAGCAATTTTTGATATTGCGTAATTTTAAGCCTTTCAATTTGTCAATTCGAAGTTGAAAACTAAATTTAATCCATTTTCAATGCCTAGTTCTAAAATATTCTCTTTTTTAAGGCTTGAATTTTATAAAATTATTTGCATCAGTTTTCATTGTTTTGAATTTATTCTGCAAGCATTTAATTATAAATTATTTCATTACAAATCCTTTAAACTGAACATTGTTTCACTATCAAGTCTTTCAATTTTATATTCTACAATAAAATGAAAAACCCCAGACAATGTTGTAGGTTTGAAATTGAAACCAAATAATTTAGAATATTTAAATCCAAAATTATTAAATTTAAAACTGACTCAAATTGACACAAAACAATGTAGAATATTTATATCCAAAATTATTGAATTTAAAACTGACTAAAATTGAAACCAAACAGTTTAGATTATTTAAATCTAAAATTATTACATTCAAAACTGATTAAAATTAAAACCAAAGAATTTAGAATATTTAAATATAAAATCGAAGCGTGCTCCACAACAAGTGGCACTGTTGCACAGCATGCTTCAATTGTTTAATATAAAACTGACTATCAAGGCTTTCAGAGTGAAATTTTGAAAACTTTAATAGTGAAATTGTAAGCGGGGTCTATAGTCATTAACGACAATAGACCCCGCGCTCCGTGAGACCCGATGACTAAGGCCGCCGTGAGAGGTGTGAGGGGTAAGGGTCCCACTGGAAGGGGAAGGTAACCTAGGTACCCTGCGCTCGTTTGGTCATCGCCCAGCTCGGCAGGCTCCAAGGACGGCTCCCCGCTTTGAGCAGACGGCTACTTTCGTACACCTACCACGAATGACCCTTTCATTGTTATGAGATTAAAATAACTGAAATTATAAAGACATGGCTCAATTAAAATTTTAATTATCTGAATGAATTTCGTGATATAATTTAAAAAAATGAAAATAAAGTTCTTGACAATCGGTTAATATCTGCACTAATAAAGGAAGCATTTACAAATCTTGTGGATATATGAATGGGACCTCTCAGTATAACAAAAGTGCGATAACTCTTGAAGTTATTATCCGATTTTCTTCTACCTTTTTCTAAAACATTTTTGTCATAATCTAACAAATCTAGCGCAGCCTATTAAAGTCTTATTTATCAATATTATGCCAAATTTTCATTTTCCTCAACACGGTTTAATTCTCTAAGAATGGGCGGGTCGCGAAGCAACCGAACTCGCCCGAAGGAAGGGCATCCCGTGTGTCTCTTAGGTTCTAGTATTGTGAAAAAATGTGAGGGTGGCGACCCTGCCGCTCCCCAATAATTACAAAGAAAGTTTGGGAAATGCTGTCCTAGAGAACTCTTCCGGACATCCCTAAGACGTCTTTTGGACATGTCTTCTGGACATCCGAGGGATTCTCTTAAGATGTATAATGTAATTTGTAATTTATCAAAAAGTTCCTAGGGTTAAGTAGCCCTCTAAGGAATAGAAATGCTACAATACATAGTTACTTAAATCTAAGGTCCTGAAACGTAGACTGATAACGCAAAAGAAAGAAAAAAAATAATAACCAACAAAAAATAAAGATAATAGCTTAGTTGAACAAAAATGTATTAAATATATGAAAATCTACAGCTAGGGTTGTTCCGTAACATAAGTTCATGCGTATGTGAGAGGCTAGCTTAAGCGACAAATAGTAACTTTAAAATAAATTAGAAATCATGAATCCACTTATAATATGATCATAAAAGCAACTACTGATGTGTAATTTCAAGCAGTGAATTACTATCATCTAATGAAAATTTAAAGAAATTCTTCCTAAAATGATGCTGTGAGAAAGCCTCTTTAATACAAGGTGGAAATTTATTCCACAGGCGAGCACCCCTTCTCATTAACGACCTTTCATTTTGCAAGTTCTATGTGTTGGAATTTTCAGGACTAAACCTCTATCACAAAGTCTTGCCTGATTAGGATTTCTGTCAACAAATGTGAATAATACAAATATGTATTGAGGGGTCTCATCTGCGAATATGAAGTATAGTAGGTTGCCCATGAAAAATTGCCTTCTTTGAGCCACTGTCAAGAACCAAGCTCTTCGACGATAGGAAGTTATGTGTTCATTTTGAGGTCAATTATAAATAAAACGGATACATGCACTCAGGGCTAGTTCTAATTTTCCGTTTAAGTTATCCGCGATGTCATCAAATGCAATGCAAACAAAATCAAAAAGCGATTGAATGAAGCTTGTAACTAATAGAATCATGGTTGAAGTAGGAAGGGAGTCTTTCTTTTCACGTAGCTGTTACAAAATTCTGAAGGCGTTTCTCGAGATGGTCATTGCGTGTTTCTTTTAGGAGAGAGTGCGATTCGTAAGAAATCCCAAGTCTTTAACCAAACCAAGGAAGGCAATCGATACATTGCCGACCCTAAAAGGCCACGAAGCCTGTATCGATCTGAACCATGCCTAACATAATTTCCAGATCAGACGCTGGTCCTGATAGATAGAGGTTAATGTCATCTGTATATTTATGCTATTTGCAGAATTACAACTCGCCACCTAGATCAGAAGTGTAACTATTGAACAAGGTAGGAGCGAGAGAAGACCCTTGGGGAAGTCCCATATTGACCTTTACCCAGTTAGATAAATCACCCTCACTATTCAAAATCCGTTCCCACCTATTACTGAGGTAACACTTAAACCATTTAATAACTGAACCGGACAATTTAAAGGTTTCAATTTTGCAAGTGAAAGAGTATAGTTTACCAAGTCGAATGCCTTAGAGAAATCGAATAGAACGACCACTTTGACTTCTTTTCTATCCATTGCCAATTTAATATCGGTAGTGAATTTCAGCGACGCTGTTAAGGTGATGTGTTTAGCTCCAAAGCCAGATTGCAAAGGATCCATTAAATTATTTGTATCCAGAAAATCTGTCAGATGGCTATGAACAATTCGCTCAAGAGGCTTAGACAGAGCGTTCAAAATAGAGATAGGACGGAAGTCATTGGGTGAAGAAGGCCTTGAGATCTTGGGAACATGACGCATGACTGCCATTTTCCAGCTTTCTGGGAAAATCTCAATATGTAGCGAAAAGTTGTAAATCTGCAACAGAATCAGAAAAATAACAGGCAGGGCAAGTCTGATCGTTTTAATAGAGATACCATCTGAGCCAATAGCATTTGTATGGACTTCAGAAATTGCGTCCATCAGGGACATAGGAATGATGTCTAAGAAGAAGAGGTTACTATCATTAAAAGGTGATGAATTTCTGATGGTGTTGTAATTTTACTGGTTTTGCGTGTCTAATTTTTGTTTGCGCTAGGTTACGAAGTTTACGGAATTCTTTTTGAATAAGGGGATTTTTAGTTCTGTTAGCTAGTCTACGATTTGAGTCTCGGGCTCTCATTAAATCTCTAATTTCTACAGTTAGCTAATCATAGGTCTTTAGGTGGTCATGAAATTCCTACACTTTAATATTATTAAGATCACGTATCTGCGTGGCAGTCGGCCTGTTTTGTAGGTTACAGGATACTTGGTATTCAATATTGATTAGATCATGATTGAAAAGGAAGAAAATAGAGTGCTGCGCATAAGCAGTTACTTTCTCTAAATCATCTAGTATTATAAGGTCAATCAGCGTGCTAGTCCGGTCAGTGTGATGAGTGGAATCATGAGGAACAATGAACAAACCAGCAGAGAAAATCACAGACTTCAAGTAAATCGTTAGATTGTTAGATGTATTTAGATTCGTGTTTAAATCTCCCATTAAAATTATGTTATTATAATTAGGAACTAGCGCAAAAATTGCTGACTCCAGTTCCTTGTTATAATTGATATTGGGGGGTTTATAAATCACCCCTACTAACAAATAATCTTCTCCGGTTGAGACTGCGAGAAACAAATAATCCGCTACCAGATAATTTTCTTGTGGACTGGAGCCAACCACGTAGCCTGGAAGACTTGATTGCAAGTAAACGCATGCCCCACCTCCCTTTATCTCCTCTCTGTCCTGAAGAAGTAACAAATAATTCTCGATCGCAACGGCACTGGAGGGTGTATCAGGTTTTAACCACGTCCCCGAAACTGTAATGATATGATAATCACGAGAGCTGAAAAAATTGTTGAACTCAAGAAGATGGCCCAGGAGAGACTGAGCATTGACGTGGCAGACATTTAACTTATTCATGCGTATGAATGCAAGTACAAGACACGAAAGATAGGCTGAAATAGATGAGGAGACTTGTCAAGACATGTGACAAGCAAGATTCTGAACCAAGCACTCCAGAAGACAATATAGCAAATAAGAGTACAGTGACGTTCATCAAGGGTGCCCTTCTGAGGAAATGACATCCCGCGTAAGTTGAAACAATAAATAAGATAAACAAGATAGGTCCAACCACATGCACATTCACGAGATGCAAAACTCTTTTAATCATAGCTATAATCACTCAAACTAATTAAAAATATCGCACTAAAATATAATATAACTTCAGTAAGGAGAAGAAAGAAAAATGTGCTAATAATAGAAGGTATGCATATGAAAAGTACTATCACAAAGGCCACAGCGAAAAAACCCTTTAAAGAAGAAGGATATACGCTGACTGCCGATGACAAATCCGTTTGAGTTCAGCTGTAAATACCGTGACTGCTATCGTAGCAAGTCGAGTTCCTGTAGATGGGTGAGAATAGCTCTCCTTGAGCCGTCCTCCTTTCTACAGATGATTTTCCCGACACTGATCCATAAATATTTGATTTTCCTATTCCTCTCAGCTCAAGTGCCCCTTTGTATATCTGCCCAAAATAATGAGTGAGAGCTTTTTTAATGTAGATGATGTTGTTTTCCTGCTACGAAAGATGTCACGAGAACTTCCTATGTCTTTAAGACGTCTTTAGGACATCTACAGGACACTAGACGTCTTAGAGACGTTCTTTGGGCTGCCATTGAACGTCCTAG
Source organism: Andricus grossulariae (assembly GCA_011634705.1). Classification (NCBI taxonomy): domain Eukaryota; kingdom Metazoa; phylum Arthropoda; class Insecta; order Hymenoptera; family Cynipidae; genus Andricus; species Andricus grossulariae. The sequence goes on from JAABKJ010004263.1 coordinate 21,790, forward strand.
GGACGTCCCAGGGACATTTTTGGGATGTTCATGGTTTTGTGCCCACTGGGTTTATGCATATTTATTTTTAGACTGTTAATAGAGTTTATCCAGTTATTTTAAAATGAACCTGGATTTTCTCGGCCCTTTCCTGATACAAAACGTTGATTAGAGTTAAATAAATGAGGTTACAGTAATTAAAACTGTGATAGGATTCAAATTTTGGATGTCTAACGGTTCGCGACACGTAACTGAAAAATGGAGTCCTTATCCTTGTTATGGTTTCTTCTTTTTCTGGCTTGTACAGGAGACATTCGCCTAGATATTATATTTCATTATCTCTGAGAAGAGCTAGATTCCTCAGATTTTATGAGGTGGTCGCGAAATTCCTTGAAGCAAATGATATTATCAGTATCTTCTTTTAACTTTAGTGTTTTCGGGATCTTGTATACCTCTCTCCAAAAATTCTCTACCTTGTTGGGCTTGGGTGGATTTTTGACAGAAACAGGGTGATCACTGAAGAGGCGAGATTGGTCAGCGAGAAACTTTTGATTCTCCCTGATCCATCTCTCCCTCTTCTGTATTCTCCTCCTTGCTTTAGATAACAGCCGTATTTTGTCAAAAATATGCTGCTTGATTGTCAACAGCTTTGACTTGTTCAATGTGTGATTCAAGATCCTCAGTTCTTGGACGAACTTTCGAACTCTTCCCGTGATCGGTCTACCAGATTATATGTAGTCAATCACACACTGAACACGTGACTCATTCTGTCTTGCCCATACAATCCTCTTGTTCAGTTGATGCAAGCGTCTTTTGGTCTTTCGATCCATCGTCGGTTTGAGCCTTCGATTGGAATCAGTCGAAGCTCTCGCAGCATCATAAACTGAGCAATTGATGGTCGAGAGGTCGGACTTTTGCGAGATTTCTTCACGAAGGGAGGCATCCATTTCAGCCAGATCTTTGGGCTTAGGAGGAACTTGCATGTTAATGGTCCTTCTTGTCGCCGTGTTTCTATCTCATTAAATTGATCTGGTGACAGGCAGAGATCTGGAATCCTAAATCGATAATTCCAAAAAAAGTGTATTACATTATGTACAACGAATCACTATTGGTCCTTAAGTCATTGTAGCCCAAATTTTCAGCTTTTAGCAATGCACGCTGAGGTTCAAGTGTAAATAACTCAGTTTAGACTTCCTCGATTTGAAAAAAATATATATGGATGTTTTGGAAACCTCTTTTAATTAACACGTTTCTGTACACGAGCGTACGCAGATTCCTAGTACACCGGTTCCTGCCGCGGATCCTGCAAGGGAACTTGCGCACGTTCCTGTAGAGGAACCTGGGTATTCGAATGCCTGTACAGGTTCCTGCATTATCGCGGATGTTTCAGCAAGAAATTCCCTAGGGAGGATCCTGTACAGGTGCCTGAGCAGGTGGGACACTCGCAAAAATATCTCTGAAAGATCCTGTGCTACTTATGTCCCACATGAATATTCCTGTACAGGAACCTCGAAAGGATCCTGTGTAGTTTTTCTGAGGCATGCTGATACTGAGGAACCTTCATAGGATCCTTCATATATATATACACACATATGTATTTTGTTGAGCTAGTCGTCCTGCTCATCTCTGCTCTTGGAGATGCTAAGCTTTCACTAGTTAATAACCTGAAAAGCATCCCTACGTGTTAAAAAAATGCTAAGACACTTGCGGGGAAAATGCAGAAGGCGGTCGTCTTCGGGCCCTTCTTCATGCACGCTACTTTTGAAGGGTCATCGTATTGAGCCCATCGTCCATCGCCCATCAATTATTAAGATTAGCACCCACTCCCTGCGAAATCCTGCGGTTGTCCTTTTGACAAACTTTCAACATATATATATATCTCTATATATAATTAGAAAATAAGACCACCCATCTCACGGTTGTGAGACGTGGCCATGAGTGGGATTCACCGCGGTCCTACTGGGAGCCGGTGTCATTTTTTAGATGGCAGTTGCTCCCAGTGGGACCCTACGGTAGTTGTTACCCTTATTTTTTAATTATATATATAATTCAAAAATAAGACCACCCATCTCACGGTTGTGAAACGTGCCCATGAGTGGGATTTACCGCGGTCCTACAGGGAGCCGCCGTCATTTTTTAGATTGCAGTTGCTCCCAGTGGGACCCTGCGGTGGTTGTTAACCTTATTTTATAATCACATATATATATATAAAATTGAAAAATAGAGCTAACAACCACCGTAGGGTCTCACTGGGAGCCACTGCCATAAAAAAAATTACATCGGCTCCCAGGAGGACCGCCGTAACTCACACTCATTGCCACGTCTCACAACAGTAAAATGGGTGGTTACAGGACACGACGAAATCACAACGACAGGCCGGCGAAACCCTCGTGTGCACCTATCACCAGGACAATTACTTGTACCGAATATTTTGGGTACAGTTGTTGCAGCTCCCGTTTACGGTCTTGATACCTTTCCTTCTTTTCTTTCTCCTTGGCAGTGATGTTGTATTCGGAAGGAGCCTAGAACTCGATCAGGAATATAGTTCGTTTCTCGAAGTCTTGGAGAGCAATGTCAGGCCTCGAGTGCGCAACGGAGACTGCTGTCCGAAAATCGTAGTTCCAAAAAATTTGAGACTTCTCGTTTTGGAAAATTGACTCTATCTCCCTTGGAGCGTTCGGCAGGGCAGGGTCGCGGCCAACACCTTAAGAGCGACAAATATGGTAATAAAGCACTCTTAGGGCCGCATTATCTCTGTAGATATACGCATTCCTGCGTGGGTGGGACACCCCGATAGTATGTGTTCTAGGTACTCAGCGTGTGTATGACACGCTCTGCACCTATCG
>JAABKJ010004264.1:0-24611 GCA_011634705.1 Andricus grossulariae
ACATACATATCTGGACGTAAAATCTTCCGTTCTTTCAGAATCTGCAGTCAGAAATTCGTTTTTGGTGGAATGAACGAAATTGACCTTGACCTTGACTCGACAGTCCAATAGATCCCGGATTCGGATTCACCGACCCAAAAAACATGAATTATAGTAGTTATCTTCACATAAATGACGTTTCTGTTCATTTGACCTTCAAATGCCCTTGACCCAGATGTGCTGGGGTCAAACGAACCACGGATTCATGCTCAGCGGGTCAAAATACATTTGAATATATGTGTCGCATCTGTGGAACAGAAAAGTGTTTTTTTTGTGTGCCGCTGTAATCTTAGAACAGATGTTTGTTTCTGATGAAGTCCCACAGATGAGGCCGAAGCGTCAATAATAAAAAGAAATTGAAACTTGACTTCAATCTTAATTTTTTTCAAAATTGATCGTAAGACCGAAATAAAAATATGGAAAACGTTGTTTCCTCTCATATTTTGAATATACAAAAACGATCAAAGAAAGCTTCACTTCATGATATCTTTTGATCTCAAAAGTGTTTTTATTTACATATATCTTCTATGAAAACATTTTAAAAAGTCGATTATTTATTGAAATTTGTTATGTGGAGCAGGAAGTTTCGTGAATAAATCAATTTGAATCTCACACGGAACAGAGAATTTTTAACAAGAAACAGGAATAAATAAAGTCACTATTCCACGTCATAACTCGCCACAAATTTGAATTTGACTTGAAAAAGGAAATTATCGATATTGAATAAGAGAACCTCAAAACAAGCAAGTCAAAAATTCACGGTTTCAAGCAAAATAATATTTTTTGTTACAAAAATTCCCTGTCCGAAAGGCTAAATTATAATTTTTTACGAAAATCCTCTGTTCTAAAGTGAAATTCAAAGTTCTTTACAGAAAATCGCTATCTCGAAGTCTAAATTATAAGTCTTTACTGAAATTAGATACTCCAAGTCACAATTGCATTTATTCCCAAAAAATCGCTATTAACAGAAAATCAAGCTTATCTTGAAATTATGTTGGACCTATATTAGATCTTTATAGTTCTGAAAAAAGTCTGGAAAGGTTTGGCACAACATTTCAAAAGCGGAAAACTGTTGATTAAACAATAGAATTCAGAATAAGTTATAAGAAGAAATTAGAGAAATTAGCTTATAAGAAAACCAAGAAGCTTATTTTCTTCGAAAATCTAGACAGAATTCGTTTAACGATTTCTAAACTGAATGATTTTTCAAGAGTTTTCTTACAGTTTTCTTAGGCTCCTCGAAAATTTTGATGGTATAATATCAACTCAAATTGCTTTAGGTTAAACTTGATTGTTTGGCAAAGATAAGGACGAATTCGTTGAACCGTAGAAGAGTAAACAATTTTCAAACTTCTACAGACCGCTATCTTGGATTTTTTACATTTTTTTATTTCTCTGATCATTAAATGATTTCTAAAGACAAAATTCTTCTTCTATCAGAGATTTTAAGTACAAGAAATTGTAATATAGTAATTTTAGTATTACAATTTCAAAATTGACATTTTTCTAACTTTGAGCATTCATAATTGGACAGAGTAAAACAAAACGCATTTAAAATTATCTGTTTCGATTCTACCCTAGCTGATTACATCCTCTATAATCGGCTAAATTGAAGACCGATAGACGGTCCGACGGTTTAAACCCCGAACGAAACTATGAAGTTTTTAGTCCTGTGCTACTGTTGGAAAAGTTCTGTCAATTAAACATTTTTTCACAGATTCTACCATGCTAATTTTACAAGGTACTTCACGAACGCGGGTAGAGGTTTAAGTATTATCCATTCAACTAAAGTTTGGAAAATATTATATTTTTTAGTATTCTCACAAGTATCGCAAACATGATTCCCAAAAAAACCAAAGATGGACCACCCCAACCAGCATACGATTGTCTTCTTCAAAAAATTACAAGTCTCTTTTTCTGTTGCAGAGTTGAGTTCACAGACCTCAAAACCTGTGCCTGGTGATGCTCGTTCCGGAATTTCTACTTCTCCTGACAGAAATCATTCTCTTGGAACTTTTCGTCCTTCATCCAGGCATAATTCTCCGGGTCCCTCGAACAGGCTTTCTGCCGAGCCTGTTCTTCGCGTCAGGCCCAGGTCTCCTCCTGGCAGTCGTTCTTCTTTATACATACTTGGATATTAACTTAAAGACATTAGTTTAATTCGGCTTATTCCCCACACTAATCGATTACGACAATTCGAAATTAATAATAACAGACTTCGGGCAATTTATACACTAATAAGATACAATCTGAGGCGGGCAAAAATAAACATTAACAGCGGCGTGGTTGAAGAAATGACCACAGAAGAAATTCGGAAAATTGCATTAGGCAACAGTACACCAATCTCTAAATGTTTTAGAATATTCAAGGTGAACGGCTCTCCTCCACCACTAAATAGCTTTCCAATACTGAATAGCTTTGAAAGCTAGATTCTGAGATTTTTCCGACATTCCAATTTCTCATTTTAAAATAATTTGAAACTTATAAAAAAAGTCATGCACCTTCACATAACATATTCTAAATCACAAAAGAGAATATAGCAAACACGCAAAAAAAATAATGTTGCTACAATAACTTTCTTATTTATTAAATAAGGTGAGGTTGAATTTTTTAAGATAAACTTTGTGCAGCTGGTGTCAACCAACCTAAGAAGGAATATAATATTAATATGATAATTAAGTGGAAGGAAAAATTAGTGACTGAAAAAATGTACAAGGACAGATTTCAGGAGTATGTTTTTTCAATTTTATTAAATTCTGTTAACTAATTGCATCAGAATTAGACATAACGTTATTTGCTTTATAGCCGGTATACTCTGCTTCCATTAGTTTGCATGATAATTTGGATTTTTCTTCTAAAACAGATTTCGAAACTTTACAAAATTTAGAAAGCACGTTTCGATCAACGCTATACTACTTCGAAATATTTTAGCATTTCGGCCTTCAGCCACTGTGAATTTCGAACTATGAACTTTCATCCTCTGATCATCCCGCGATTTATTTAATTATCAATAATTCTTCTGTATAACTAGTTTTTTCATTATTGTTGAATTAATTGATTTCCAAAGTAAAAAACAAACAATGTTTAATAATAATCCATATCAACTTTAACACCTGCACGTTTCAATTTCTTTGTGCGTGTTACCATTATCTGAAGAAAAAGGTCAAAATAACTATTTGAATTCAGAAATAAATTGAAAATAAACTTACTGGTTTTCTCTATATTTTACCTTTGAAATTATTTTTTGGTATTATTTTTTTCTATCTTGACAGAAAAATATTTTTCGGTTGTAAATTTGTGGCCTTGGCTTAAAATTCATCGCTTTTTGCTAAAAGCAGAACTGTGTGGTTAAAGTCTGACCTGTTTTAGTTGAAGATTTAAATATTTTGACTGCTTTCGATTCAAAATTAAAATCTTTTTTGTTTTGAGTATCAACTACCACATTTTTTGTTGAGAATTCATCTTTATTATGAGAAAACTCATATGTCTGGATGATAGTTTAACTTCTTTATTGGAAATTAATTTTTTTCATAAAGATTCGTCCCTCTGGTTGGAAATTAAACACTTTTGGTGGAAATTCGTTTTCTTTTGGGTAAAAAATCATAGTTTTTAATGTAAATTTGACGGTCTTATTTTTGTGACAAATCCATATTTTTAGGTTGAACTTTCCTCTGTTTTGTAGAAAAATCTTCCTTATTGTGTGAAAATTCTACAATTTGGTTAATTTTGTATACTTTCTTGATCGAGAAGTCTCTGCTTGAAATACTACTTTTTTGTTGAAAACTCGTCACTTTAGTTAATAATTCAACTTTAACTTAATTCGCCTATTTCACCTAAAAATGGTAGTATTTTGTTGTAAATGCAACAGCTAGTTTGAAAATTCATCTTTTTTATTTTGATAAATTCAACTTTTTTATTGAAACTCGATCTTTTCTCAGTTGAAAATTCAACTACTTGGTTACAAATCCATGTATTTTGTTGAAAAATTTTATTTTCAGTGAAAAATTAATTCTCAGTGAAAAATTAATTTTCAGTGAAAAATTAATTTTCAGTGAAAAATTAATTTTCAGTGAAAAATTAATTTTCATAGTGAAAAATTCAACTGTTGCTTTGGAATTGAACTTTTTTTTTTAAGAACACTTTTGTTGAAAATTAATTTTTTTCGGGAGAAATAATCAACTGTTTTGTAGAAAATCTGTTTTTCCTGATTTCAAGGTTACACAATCTGGTCGATTTTCTTTCTTTTTTGGTTGAAATTCAACTCTTTTGGTGAAAATTCGTCTTTATGTTTATAATTTGTATTTTTGTTAAAAATTCAACGTCTTGTTTAAAATTCGTCTTTTTTGCAGAAAATTGTAACTAGTTAGACTTCTTCAAGAATATTATTTCATATTTGTAGTATTTGAAGTTCATAATAGTAATATCGATACCTGCATGTTAAAAAAACCTCTCTTGGAGTGATCGTCTAAAACGACCACTCCCGCGTTGGTCGTCTAAAAGAACCACTCTGTTTTTTGACTTGGCCCCTCGTTTTAGTAAAAATTCAGGGATTTCTCAAAATTCAAGGAATTCGTGGAATTCAAGGAATTCGTGAAATTCATGGAATTCAGGGAATTCTTGGGATACAAAGAATTCACAGAATCCCGGAAATTCACTGAATTCGAGGAGTTCACGGAATTCACGGTATAAAAGAGATTCGGAGAATTCACGGAATTTGGTACATTCTAGAAATTCGGGGAATTCGAAGAATTCCTGAAATTCACGGGTAATTCGCGAAATGAAAGGAATTCGTGAAACTCAAGCAATTCGAGGAATCCCTGGAATTCGAGGAATTCAGGCAATTCAAGGAATTGAAGAAATTCACGAAATTGACGAAAGTCAAGAAATTCACGGAATTTAAGGAATTCAGGGAATATAAGGAATTCACGGAATTCAAGAATTTCATGAAATTGAAAGAATACACGAAAATCAAGGAATTCACCAAATTCGTGGAACTCACCAAATTTATGGAATTCAAGGAACACGAAGAATTCACAGAATCCGAGAAATTTACGGAGTTAAAGGGGGAAAAAAATTTCGTGAATTCTTAGAATTCCGTGCATTCGTTGAATTCTGTGAGTTCTTTGAATTACGTACAAACTTGAATTTCATAAATTTCGTCGATTTCTTGAATTTCGTAAATTCCCTGCATTGCGTGAATTTCTCGAATTCCGGGATTTCCACAAATTCTTTGAATTTCATGAATGCCTTGAATTTCGTGAATTTCTTGGATTCCTTGAATTTCGCGAATTTTTTGAATTTCATGAATTCCGCGAATTCCGTGAACTTCTTGAATTCCTTGAATTCCTTAAATTCCTTGAATTCCTTGAATTTCGTGAATTCCATTAATTCCGCGAATTACTTGAATTCCATGAATTCCTTGAATTTCTTGAATTCCATGCATTCCTTGAATTCCTTGAATTATGTGAATTCCTTGGATTCCTTGAATTTCATTGATTCCTTGAATTCCATGAATTTTTTGAATTCCATGAATTCCGTAAATTTCGTGAATTTCGTGAAATAAGCGAATTCCATGAATTCCGTAAATTCCGTGAATTCCTTATATTCCCTGAATTCCGTGATTTCCTTGAATTGTGTGAATTCTGTGAATTCCTGGAATTCCTTGAATCCTTTGAATTACTTGTGTTCATTAAAATCTGTGAATTCCTTGACCTCATCGGATTCCATGTATTCCTTGAATTCCTTCAATTTCTTGAATCTCTTGAATTCCGTGAATTCTTTATTACCCCGGTGGGTAAGAATTACTAAACGTATCTGCTGTTTGCCGTGTATGTATGCGTACTAAAAGAAGGGGTGAACTCAAAAAACGGAGTGGTTTTTTTAGACGACTAACGCTAGAGTGGACGTTTTAGACGATCACTCCAAGAGAGATTTTTTTAACATGCAGATATCGATATAATATTATATAGAAATACGCTTCACAATTAGGGGTTTTAACTAAAGTTTAGTCTAACCATATTTGTTCACTACTGTAATACTAGATTAAATAAATGATTCGAAAATGACTTTCTGAAGTAATCAATTTCATTCGTTGTCGTCGCTATCGATTTCGCTTATTTTTAATTTATTTTTCAAATTTTTAGGGTAATCAACAATGATCCAAGATGTTTTATCTCTGTATCTATCAGTCTTACAATACAATGTTCTTGGAGAGTAGTGTAATAATTTCCGTATATATATATATATATATATACATATGTATATAATTATTAAGAATCGTCCGGAAATTTCAGAACGATTAGCTAACTCTATAGAAAATATTTGACTATTCATCCTAAATTTCAAGATGAGAGAATACTTCGTTAAATTAACACATTTTTTAAACAAACATGTGTATTAATAATACTATAAATATTATTTTACCTTGAGAAACTCGGATAATTTAGTAGGTGAATATGAATCAGATTAAAATTCAATAAAGTTTGACGTCAGCACAGTTTCATTGTATAAGTAAGTAAACATTGCGCGATTGTCGTATAAAGTTTCGAAATATGCCAGAAAATCTGCTTCAAAATAAATATTATAATCTTTCGCAAGGAAAAGTTGAGAGTCGCCATTAACAAATAATGATTGGGCAACTCCAATGGTCTCTCAAAACTTGGATTTTTAACGGTTTATAATTAAACTTTGAAAATTGAAGAAAATTGAAGATTCACTACGGAAAACTCAACTGTCAAAAATTTGAGCGAAAAGCGAATTTCGTATTTTAAAAAAGTATTCAAAACAGTTCTAAGTTGGGACAGGAAATTTCAGTAAATAATTATAATTTTAAGTATGGTGAAGGAAATTACAGTAAAAAAATATAAGTTTGAAAATTGAAACTGAAGATTCTCGTACATGATTATAATTTTATCTTTTAAACACGGAATTTCGTGAAGAATCATCATTTTTATCTTGATACAGGCAATTTGCGCACCAAATTATAATTCTGACTTTGAGACAGGGAAGTTTTTGAAAAAATTATTATTTTTATTTCAGATTCCCGTTAGAACAAGAATTTTCGCTAAAAACAGGATGTTTCCTAGAGACTTATAATTTGAATTGAAACAGGGAACTTTTTTCATGCAACAAAAATCATTGAAAAAAATGTCATTCTAATTTGAAAAAACAAAATTAGGAAAAAATCCTTCTTCCGATTCAGAATGTGTTAAATTTTTAAACTTCCTTCGCCCAACTTGGAATCAGTATAAATTAAAAAATGATTTTTTTAGTCAATCGTAAAATACTCTCGTCGAAATTTCAAGAAAACGTAGTTATTATAGTTCTGAATAAAAATAGAAAATTGTGTAATTCAATTTAATTTTGATTTTAAACATGGAAGCTTCAGAAAAATTTGAAATGGAGAATTTTCGACATTGAACGGAAAGTTTTGAAATAAATTTTAATTCAGATTTAAAAGAAAGAAATGTGAAAAAAATCCCTGTTTCGATAAAAGAATTTACCTGCATTCGAACCTTCCCTCTTATAAATGTCCCCTTATTCTTGGAATTTTCTGAAGAAAAAAATCCCTTTAGGTTTGAGCAAAGTTGATTATTATCATTAAGGCTTGCTGAAAAAGCCCCGGAACTCCCATTAGATAAACACGGGAAAATTTTTGTTTTTGGAAAAATTATATTTTGTTTTCTGGGTTTGAAAAGGAGCAACCACATATTACGTGACGCTATTTCTCGTGGCTCTTGACTCACCCTTCCTTCTTATGACAGTTCGTGACATTTCGGTGAATCCCCACACCTCTGTGTTATGACTTCCATCTCCCCTTCAGAGCTTCACGTATTATGTGCACTAGGGTGCTTCTTACTTATACATGGAGATATTTTTTTTAATATGACTCCTCTCACCCCCTCCTCACCCTCTCCGTTTTGTCCAAATCCCCTTAAAAATGTTCTCCATATTTGATCCAAATCCTTTAATATTTAGGAGTGTCGCAAAGACAATGTAGTTTTCCATTGATTCAATGTGGAAAAAATCAGCTTTTTGTAAATTTAATATTCCAATGCAATATGTTACGAATTATTACGTTTAAAAAATTTTTGTTTTTCAAACATTTTTTTTCAGGTGAGTCACGAAGTAACGTATTTTCAAGACGTTATAAGTTCTTCAATCAATTATAACAATGAAAGCATTTGTTGAAGAAAATTTCACATGTTTAAATAATACTTGTTTCCTTCAGCCTTATTATTATTGTAATTTTATTGTAATAATATATCAGACTTCAGATACTTACAGCCCGATATGTCGAAAGCATTTTTGTTAGAGTTGGATTCTTATTTTTGAATAGTCTGCACTGTGCTGTCCCGGTAAAAATTTTCAGTCACGTACGCATTTTTGTAATACAATCAAGTGATCAGATAAGAGCAGTGTGCCTAATTTGACATATTGGGCTAAGCCTGGTTTTTACACCATCATTCACGGACAGAGTTGCAGCCAAGTGTATGATGGACCTCATATGGACCCCATATATTATTTTTTTATACGAGGGGGCAGGGTAATATCTGCCCATCACACTTTTGACAAGATGAGTTGTCTCTAATCCTGATGTTGGTCAAGTGTTTTCTCAGTCAGCAGTATCCAGTAAGCATCCCTACTACGACAATAATTTGCCTTTTTTCTATGCTTGAGAGTTCCTCAGTCCTCTTAGTACATGTACCAGATATGAAATTTTAAGCATACACCATTTTTTTTTCTCTCTTTCAATATCCCGCATGCTCCTCCGAGAGCCATTTATCAATGGCTCCCTTCGCTTTTGCGTATGAGATACCGCAGTAGGGTTGCGGACTATTCAGAGGCTGTTAATCTCCTGTCTTAGTCCATGCATCTGCTATATCATTACCCCCAATATCCAGTTTTTACCGGAAATTTTAGGAAGATGTTGAAGTCAACTCCAGACTGATATAGAAGTAAACTCTTTAGATGTGAGAGCCTTAAGTGCTGCTTGGCTGTGAGAAAACATGTAAATGTGCTGACCTTTATAAGCTCACTTACAAATTTCCTCCAGGCAAGCCTTAATAGCTATTATTTGGACCTGAAAAACTGTAGGGAATCTGCCTAGTGCTCTTGTTATCTGAGCCTTTGGCTTGTTCCCATAGCTTCCACCCTGCGTTTCCACGGAGTCTTTAGAACCGTCTGTGTACCAAACAAGACCTCCTGATGTGAATGATCCTTTCCTTCATCATGGCATTCTTCCTATTCAGGGAAGATGACCTTTCAGGATCTTATGAGCGATAATTTTCTCGAAAGACTATCACCATCGCTCTACCATGTTGAGCGCTAACTACACGAGTGTCACTCAGTTGCCCTCCTGTTTTCCTATTACCATGATCGCCAAGTAATCTATATAGCCTCAATTAGTAAAACCCGATTCCTTTAAAACGCAAATTAGGTGATCAACGACAAGCGCTCACTTGGTGAACGAAAGAACTCATCCCTGGGGGCATTCACTTGAAACTTTGGCCTTCACTTCATTACCACGTAGCGAACTATGTAATGTTCTGCTTTTCAACACGGATTGCATCCACCTCTTCAACGTGTTACTAAATCTATGTGTTCTCATGGAACCGTATATGGATTTAATTGAGTGATGCTAAATGTCCCCTTTATGTCCAAAAGCGCTGAAATCGCTACTTTTATTTGCTGTATTATACTATTTATGCGGGAAATAAATGCATAGAGAGTGTCTACGGTATATCTGCCTTTTTGAGAGGCAAACTGATTCCTATGAAAAGGTTTTTCCTTTAAAATTGCCTCTTTCGAGTAGAGATCCACTAACTTTTCTGGTGTTTCCGCCATACACAAGGTAAAGCTGATTTATCCAAAGGATTTTGCCTTATATTTTGTATTCTTACCCGACATTGGAATGAAGATTGCTCAAACCTTTCTTCATGATAGCGAGGTGTTTCCATTGCTAAGCATTCCCGAAAGATGCTGCAGACACACCAAAGACTGAATTCCTTTTGGAATTAATGCAGGGAATATTCTATCATCTGCTGCAGCTTTAAATGGTTTGAATTTTTTATTTAAAAATCTACTTCCTAAATGAGTGACAAAACGATTTGCTACTGTCCAGTCTTCGATTCTGGCTTCAAAAGTTCGTCCTCCGGAGGGGCATGACTCATTGTCTGCTCTCTCATTCGTGTTATCCAACACCGACCTCGGAAAGTATATCCTCAGTGGGTGCTCGATGATTTCATTACTCATCTCAGCCATTTCAACCGAAGACAATATGAATGCCTTCATTTGACATGATGAGTTACCCCTCAAGGTTCTCTGAAGTCTAGCCGTGTCAGGTATATTTTCAAATCCCCGAAAATACTCTTCCTATGAGTCCCTTACGGTATTTAGTACGTCATCACATATTATGTTCTGCTAAGGCTGCAACAAGTTTCAATTCCCATTCTTTTCAGCCCTTTTAAAAAGGTGTCAAGTGTGCTTTTTCAAGTTCCCCAGTCTAGAATTTCACCAGGGTTTACCCAATAAAAACAGAAACATTTTATCTTACCAAATTTCCGACAGATTTAATATTTTTAATATTTGTTTGTTTTCTTAGAATACTAATAAATCTTTTAACAACATTTTATTTTTTTAAACAATTCAATTGTGTTTGTATCATATATTTTTGCCATTTGCCGAAAGATTAATATATTTTTAGGCACTACCTCTCTCTTCTAGGAATACTCTTAAACGTTTATACAAATGTGGAAATTGGTTTAAAAATTCATTTTATCTTGCATACATATGATTTGATTTGAGAATCACATTTAAAACGTTATCTTCGACCACAATTATATTGTTTGATTAATAAATAGGAAATCTCTTGTATGCAATGTTGCATACCTTATATGTGTAGATGGTGTGTCATCTGGAACCATAAGGAATTTGGAGGTTATATTCACGAGGTGCAAAGTCGGTTCGTATGGATGATTTTATCTTTTTGAGTTAAAAATTCAACCATTTTTTTCAATGCTCAACTCTTTTCTTAAACATCTATTTAATCTTCTCACATCTCTTTCGTAAAAAAATCATGTGTTTTATTGAAAATTGTATTTTTTGGTTGAAAATTAATGTTTTATCCGAAAATAGAATTATTCCAGTTTAGGTTGGAAATTTATATTTTTTCTGGAACATACTTCTCTTTGGTTGAAGGTTTATCTTTTTTATTGACTCAGAAATCTCTTAAAATCTTTAGAAGGGGTTGAAAGTCATCCAAATATTGTTAACTATTTTAAATTGACCAGGAGAGAACCAGAAATTGGAAATCATCCGCCGGCTATACATCCTGTATTTTGTAGAACTAATTAAATTGTTGAAAGCCTCAAATGGGCCTCTATAACAGATAAGACATCGCAAGTAAAGGACTGATTTTGATCAAATATAAAAGGTAATATAAATTGTGATATCAGTCGTAACGAATTTAGTGAAAACATTTTTTTCCTTCGAATCAACTCCAATGAAATTTAAATAACTGATAAGCACAAGCTTAACGTCTACCATTCACGAGATAACGACTGCAGGAAATATGCGTTATATAAATGAACTGAAAGCTAGATTATTCGTCAGTTACATATTGAATACAATTCTTTATTAATACATTCAACGGTTTTGCCTTCAATTGGAAAAGATGGCGATTTTTCCTACTTTCGTCTTATCCTTTGTGGTTATCCTTAATTCTATTGGTGAATATAATAATGAAATATATCTATAATTTAGAATACATTTTTGAGCTATTCATAAATGTCAATTCGACGGAATATCCGATTTTCTGACATTGATATATACAGGACGTCTTCAAAACAAATGATTTGCAATTTTCCTGCAATTGTTATTTTTTCGTGGTCATTTAAAGAGTGTGCAAAGTTCTGAATGAATTCAAACAATTTGTACATGTATCAAAAGATTCGTTAACTTTCTGATTCAAATTTTCAACAGAGGCTTTCATAAAAGAATAATCATTTTGAACCCAAGCAAATATTGTCTAAATTCCCTTCTGCTGGAGCGAAATAAAAATTATCTGCCAAAGTTTCTGTTACATGTCAAAAATTCTCTGTTCCATGTCAAATAATATTTTCTCACTTTGTTATATCATATTATATTTTCTGCCTTTGATTTGTCACAGAAATAAGCTTGGTCGAACCCCTACCTCCCTCAATCGTCTGGTGGGGGCAAAAAGGCACCCCTCTCTAACTGGCCATAAAAATAATGTTGGTCAAACCTCTACCCCTTTCCAACGTCTCGTGGGGGAGTGAATGCACCCCTTTGACTGGTCACAGAAATAACTTTAGATACAATAACAATTTTAATGTAATTATGTAATGAAAATATAATTAAACGTGTGATGAAAATGTAATAATGTACAATAATGTTATGTAATAATATGCCGGCAGAGATCATTTTTGCCGGTACCGGGAGATCATCCACTGGCAAATTCTAAACGTGCAAAAAACTCTTCCTAGAAGATAAGATTTTTATAAATTTAAACAGAATTTGTTTCAAAATTATACAACTGATTGAATTTTGCAAATCTCTTCCGGCAGCCATCTTGGGATTTCATAAAATTTTGATTGTCTAATAATAACACAATATGCTTCAGGTTGAACTTGATTTCATGGCGACGTTTAGGCCGATTTTGTTAAGATAATTTTGAAACTTCTACTGACTGTTCGCTTAGATTTTTCTTCATTTTAGACTTTTCTGATAAATTCAAAATTTTTAATTTTCAAATTTCCATCCTTCAAATACAAAAATTGTTTGAATTTCAAGTGAATGGGTGAATTTGACTTATTTGGCCTGTCTACTTCAAGGGAATATAAGGCTCTGTTTTTTGTTGCAGAGTTGAGTTCACAGGCTTCAAAGCCTGTGCCAGACAAAAGTCATTCTCCTGGAAGGTCTCGTTCTCCTGCGAGACATTATTCTCCGGGTTCCTCAAACACGTCTTCGCCTCCTACTGAGCCTTTTATGCGTGTCAGGTCCAGATCTCCTTGTGTCAGTCGTGCTACTTTATACATGTTTGGTCATAAATTTGAAAAAATTAGTTTCATTAGGCTTATACCTCACATTAATCCATTGTGCCAATTTGAAATTCGAAGATACACTTTTCCTAGCGATTCAACAATTCACTTGAAAAGATACAGAGATTTCCCTGTACTTATTCCAATCGGAGAACAAACTGTATTATCAACTCACAATGGAGACGTACTTGCAATAGTGGAGGATAATAAAAGACTTCGTGGAATATATACAACAAAAGGTCGCCCCCAAGCACGGGCAAAAATAAACATGAACAGTGGCGCTGTTGAAGAAATGACTTTGAAGGAAATTCGGGAAGCTCCATTAGGCGACAGTTCAGAAATCCTAAAGCGTTTTAGAATAGTGAATGTAAACGACTCTCCTCCGCATTCAAACAGCTTTCACATACTGAATAGTTTTGAGAATTAGATTCTAAAATATTTCCAACTTGCCAATTTCTCACGCCTATGTCCTTGCAATACAAAAGAGAAAGTACTTCGTTGTTTGTTTCAGCAGGAATGACTTATATAGACGGGTAAAGATGTATGTGACATTAAAGCATTTTGAAACTTTTTTAAAACTTATTAACCTCTAAATAACATACTTTAAATCACAAAAGCTAGTATGGCAAGCACGCAAAAAATATAATTTGTCTTCGAAAACGCCATTATTTATTGAATAAAGTAAGGTTCAATTTACTAAGATACACATTTTGCATTTATTATTAATCAACCTACGAAAATAGATTATACGAAAAAGATATTTAGGTTAAAAGAAAGACTAGTGACTGAAACACAGTTTGAACTTGTACACCACTACTTCGGACTGTTTTGATATTTGGTCACCGTGAATTTTTTTAAATATTTGTTGAATAAATTGACTTTTGAAGTGAGAAACAAATTTTCAATAATGAGCCACGTGAACTTGAACACGTGCACGTTTTAATTTCTTTTTGCGTGCAAAGTTAAAAGAAAGAAACTGTCAGTCTACAATTTTGTTATCCGAATTAGAGAAGGTAACTTCTTTGTTTTTAAAAATTGCAGTTAATATTCTGAATGCGCCTCAACTTCGCGCGTGAATTGGAAAAAAAACTATTCATTGCAGTCACATGAAGTTTCAGAGAGATGTTCCTAATTGACATTTACTACAAAATAAATAGCTTTCAAAAATTATGTGTCAGTCCCAAGATCTTAGTTGTCGATCAAAATCAAGTTTTTCGAACTGGCGTGCACACAAAAAATGTTTCACACTTTTTGTTCCAGAATGCATTCCCTGGGCTCTATACTGCACGCCGTTCACTAAGGGCTTTTTTTTACTTCATAACCTTCACATATGAGTATGCAAGATACTAAAAGAATATAAAAGGTACTTTGAATTAAAAAATACAAAGAGAAACTAAAAAAAGCGCTGTAAAATGTTCAAAATGCATTATTTTTCAAACATTCCCACATAAAATATACAGGGATCTGGCCAGACCATGTGTGCCAAACCAAATTATATTCAACAAATATCCTTGTGATTATGCTTGTATGGCATGTACCCTTTTAATTTTGTCTGTAAAATGATAGGTAATGAAATTCTAGGAAAAGCCAGGGAGTTTCAAGTCACTGGCTCAATCAAAAGTATAATAAAAAAACAATTTAAATCGCAAAAGATCAGGCTGGACCCATGTACCAAACAGAAGATTAATGTGCGATTGCGTGTAGAGAAACATCAGTCCTTCAAGGACAGAGCCTATTATTATTAGGGAAAGTGAGCAACAAAAATTTCAAAGTGTTTAGTATCACAGTCCGTTTTATCTATCCTTGCACCCCGTCAGCAATAGTGTCATGAGAAACCATAATTGCCTTCGCTGCCTACGTCCTCTTTAAATTGATTATTTGTATTGGCCTTTTGGCTTGTTTGAATGTTTAGTGCTTTGAAAAAGGGATAGAATATTTTTATTTGAACCAAAAAATTTGGAAATATATTGTACCATTACGGAGAGAAAATCTTAATAAGTTTGAACTCAAAAACGTTTTCTTGAGTGTCTCAAATTGTATACCGAAGTTTGAGGTAATTAATTACTTCTACCTTTTAGTACAAACGATTTCGTCAAATTCTTTTACTGAGCAGGTTGTATGAGTTCGAGTTCCAATGGAATGATCGGTTTTTAAAGTTCTTTCCAGAATATTGTTTTACTTCATTTGTTTTCAATTAACAATTGCAAAATGGTCAAGTTATTTAAATTGTATAGTGAGAGCGTTGGTCATACAGGAACAATGATTACAATCCTCCTCTACACTGCCAAATTCTGAACATTTCCAACAGAACCATATTTGAGTTGAAACATTATGTTTATCAAGCCGTCCTCAACTTCTGTGTGGAAAAAACATGTACTTTTTTTATTTTATTTTCAGAAGAATTTTTTCCGGCGTTGACTGTCATACAGATTTATGCGCTTCGAAGTATCTTTGAATTCGGTCTTTGTGGAAAAGTTCTTCACGCAGCAACCCACACGAAGTTTTAAGAACAAGCAAAAATGTTGAGAGATTTTAAGAAATTTGAAAGGAGTTAACGTGATTTCAATGGGAGAAGTATAACAATTTTAAGCTTAGTTGTAACCCCTCAATAGAGGGATGAGTAGAAAAATCACAACATTTTAATGTTTCATTTAATAAGTTTTTACTGTCGGGAATGATTTATTTATCATCTTAGCATGTCTTCGTTCTGCAGATTTAGCTATTACTTTCCAGGATTATAGTAACATCTTTCTTGGGTCCAACTGGGATCATTCTTCTGACAATGCAAGCCTCGAAAACAACTACCTTAAGAACCATTAGCTTTAGTACATAGGCGTTTGGAACCATCGCAAGCCATCGAAATATATATTAGTGCCAATATCACAAGTGAGGTTAGCATCGATTTTGAAGATACCATAATTGTAATAAACTTCGTATAAAATTTTTGGAAATTTGTAGCCTATCCTAAACTCTGAGAAAGTCCAGTAAAGTTTCAAAAAAATATTGTTTTCTTCTTGTATATCATACTCGTGTTAACCCTTTTTTTCTAATCTTAACTATTTAACGCTGCAAGACCTTGTTGTGCACATTCTACCATTCAAGGTACTCTAGTACAACAAAATTTGACGCAAGCATGTGTGGTATTTCATGGTATGACTGCGTCTCTGTCAGTATTTCCACACGAAAAAAATAAGTTGTCAAAACCTTACTTGACTTTCTCAGTCATTAAGATGTATCACATATTTCTACAAAATTGTGTATAACGTTTATTATATGGTTCAAGACAATCCTCAAGATAATAAAAAGAGTCTGCGAATTTTTCCATGACTCTCAGAATACCATTTCACTATTCTGAGAGGGATGCAATAATTCGTGAAATCTATTAATTATTTCAAGGATTAGTCTATAATGAAGCTTATACTAAACTTGTATAAATTTGTGGTCTATCCTAAATTCTTAGGCAGTCAAGTAACGACCTCAGATTAAATATTTGTCATTAGATTTAAATAAATTGAAATTTTATACTTATTTACACTCTTACACCTCTTGTGATTAACAGGAACAGCAAAAAAACTATTACGCTGTTTCGAAATATTTTGAAATCTAAATTTTAAATAAATCATTTAAACTTTTGGAATTTCTCCTATAAGCTGATTGTATCTCGACTTACGTTGTACTTACGTTGTACCACACTCGAGAAACTTCGCAATGTTTTTTCTTTATACTTGATAAGCTAACGTCCAGGCTACAGCTCTGGATACTATGAATTGGTGGTACCAATGACTTCTATTCACTAAGTACCGCACCATGACGGTCGTTATGATTTTGCAAAGACATACACATGATAGTAGTCTTGTGGCAGGATTGAATGAATAGAAGACATCAGCACTATCAATTCATACTATCCTGAGCTGTAGCCAGAACGTCAGCTTATTTATCAAATGTTTATTTATCACGTGTTTGGGTAAGTTTTATATGAATCTAGCGCATGCGTTGAGCGGACGTTCTAGTTTAAGATTTAGATCGTAAGTAAGTTCATCATATGCCATGCAGTCATAGTCAAAAAAAAGGTAATATAAGGCTTTTAATTACAAGTATACAAGCAGAGGTAGGTAATGAACTTTTATCTGAAGCACCTGCTCCCTTCTCATGAGAGTACAATTAATATATAGCCCGAGGTCATGGGCACAATCAATAAAGGTAATACAAAGGTCCGCTAATATGGATAGCTGGCGATGCTCCAATTTTCTCAGAATATAGAGAGAAAGATGGTCCAATAAATAATGATTGCCACAGTTTTACCTGGGTTGAAAGCAAGTCTATTGTCCCAAGCCCACCGTAACACCGAATCTATGTTCTCTTGCACCAATCGTAGTAATCGATCTAATGAGTAAACCGGTCCAGAGATTTAAAATTTGAAGCTATCCGCGTATTTATGATAGTTACAGTTATTTAGGTCATGTCCTGAGTTGGATCGGAAATCGACAGTTCAGATACGATTCAAACCATCCAATAGTTGTGTTCGACATGCTTAAGGACTTAGGTTTGAAAAGGCGTCACAGGTGATCTAACATATCAACAGCTTTAGAAAAATAAAAAAGCACCATAAGCGAGATCTCTTTAATATCAATTGCCTATTTGACATCAGTTGATGGACTATGCGTTCTAGAGGTTTTGATAAGGCACAAAGTATAGAGATAGGACGGAAATTATATACTGTGTTGTGATTACAGACTTTAGGTACAGATCAGAATACAGCTTTTTTTCAGAAGCAAAAATCCCGACCTGGAAAGAATAATTATATATGTGGAAAATAGTAGGAAGAATTATAGATAGGGCTAAATGCATTATTTCGAAGGAAATTTCGTCGTCTCGAATCAAATTAGACTTTACTTGAGAGACATTCTCCATGTGTACTTCAGAAGAGATGTCTGTGAAGAAGTAGTTTTAATTGTCGAAAGTAGTAGTAATGGTCTTTAGAGTCAAAACTGGAGCGACAGGATTGTCTAGGATGTATTAGGCTGAGTCTTTTCAGAAGACGCCATGTGTTTTCATAATTGTCCCTCTCTTTGATAGAGCTGAAATTTTACTAGTCAGCTGAGTTACGTATTTTAATTTGAATTAGGTTTCTAATTTTAAGAAGTTGTGCCTGGATTAAACTGTTTTTTTGTTGTTGTCTTAGCAAGTCGTCATTTATTTTCACGTTTCTTCATTAATTTTTCAATCTTAGCTGTACTTCAAGGGGATGATTTCTGATGCGTATTTAGTATAGGTGGGGCAAGAAACCTATAAAATGCTGAGGTTAAGTAGGTAGTAAGCAAATAAGTCTTAGCGTTGATTTTATTCCCTCAATCAATTTTATCCCATTTATATGTCGACAAATAACCAAGGAACTCATGGAGATTCATATATTTCCTTTCAGTTACTGATAGAAGACTGTAGGAGGGAAACGAAATTGTTCATAGTGAATTTTTTCTCGATACCAATGAGGTCATAAGATCTATTCTAGTACTGGATCGACCAGTGTGGTGAGTGGAGCTATTGGGCACTATAAACAAAACGGAAGATATTGATCAGAGGTTTGAAATGGACAATAATGAAAAAGATTAATTTATAGAATCTTAAATTAATTTGTAATCCAGTACCAGGGGGACAGAAAATCTTTGAGGGTCATAATACTGATGAATGATAAACAATTGGGGAAAGTATCACATACCAACTTAAGGCAAACATATTTGTTATAAAAATAGAAATGCCATCGCATGTGTTACATTAGCATCTTATCCTACATTTTATGCTTTTTTACACGCTGGAATTTCATTCAGATGGTACTCTTCTAGTGCGAAGTGAATATTAACATTCTACAACCTTCCGATCAGTTGACGATGGACATTGTGTATAATCTAATGAAACAGTAATTCGTAACTGTTATTCAGAACCATTTTGTTATTTATAGTAATTAATTTGTTAATATGTGCTAAAAATTGTACGTCTCCAAACTCTATCGTATTTATTATGCAACCATGACAGTCATTGCTACCAAAGATCAAAAACAAAAAAAACGACAAATAAGTTTATTTGGTTATGTTGCTGAAAACCATGAACATGCTTATGTATTTACAAGTAACTTGTATGGTGGCACTTACTCTTTTGTACTTGCAACCAAAAAGCAAAGAAATTGCATCGATCCGCGTCGGACTGGTTTCCCCTATATTTTACCTTTGGATTTATTTTTTGGTATCGTTTTTTTCTTTCGCGACTGAAAAATATTTCTTGGTTGTAAATTTGTGCCCTTGGCCTCAAATTCATCGCTGTTTGCTGAAAGTAGAACTGTGTGGTTGAAAATTGATCTGCTTTAGTTGAAGATTTAACTATTTTGACTGCTTTTGATTCAAAATTGATCTTTTCTGAGTTGAAAATTTAACTGCTTGTTTACACACTCATGTATTTTGTTAAAAAATTATATTTTCAGTGGAAAATTAATTTCTTGTTGAAAAATTCAACTATTGGTTTGGAATTGAACACAATCTGGTCGATTTTCTTTTTTTTTGGGTAGAAATTCAACTCTTTTAGTAAAAATTCGTCATTTTGTTAAAAATGCAACGTCTTGTTAAAGATTCGTCTCTTTAGCATGAAATTGTAACTAATTAGATTTTATCAAGAATATTATTCCATATTTTGAGGATTTGAAGTTTATAATCGTAATTTAATGTTATATAGAAATCAACTTTACAATTAGTGGCTTTAACTAAAGTTTAGTGTAACCATATTTGTTCACTGCTGTAATACTGGATTAAATAAATAATGTGGAAATTACTTGATTTGATTATTCATCCTCAATGTCAGGATGACCAAATACTTCGTTAAATTACCACATTTTTTCTTAAAAATGTATATTAATAATACTATGAATATTATTTTACCTTGAGAAACTCAGATAATTTTGTGAGTGAATATAATTTAGATTAAAATTCAATAAAATTTAACGTCAGCACAGTTTCATTGTATAAGTAAGCAAACATTGGGCAATTTTCGAAAAAAGTTTCAAAATATGCCTGAAAATCTGCTTCAAAATGAATATTATTGTCTTTCACAAGGAGAAGGTCAGAGTCGCCAATAACAAATGATGATTTGGCAAATCCAATGGTCTCTCAAAAGATGGATTTTCAATGGTTGAAAATTAAACGTTGAAAATTGATGGAAGTTGAAGATTCACTACTGAAAATTCAACTGTCGAAAATGTAATAAAAAAGAGAATTTTGTATTAAGAATGAGTATTGAAAACAATTCTAAGCTGGGATAGGGAACTTCAGAAAATAATTATAATTTTGAGCTTGGGGCAGGAAATTACGGTGCAAAAATATAATTTTGAAAATTGGAACTGAAGATTCTCGTTAATAATTATAATTGTATCTCTTAGATATGGAATCTCGTGAGCAATCATAATTTTGACATTGATAGAGGCAATTACCGCATAGAATTATAATTCGGACTTTGAGACAGTGAAATTTCTAAAAAAAATCATTATTGTTATTTCAGGTTCACGTTAGAACAAGAATTTTCGCTAAAAACAGGGAGTTTCCTAAAGACTTATAATTTAACTTGAAACAGGGGAAATTTTTTATGGAACGAAAATTATTAATAGAAATTAATTTCTAATCAAGAAAAAGAAAATACGGAAAAATTCCTTTTTCTAATTCAGAATTTGTTAAATTTTTAAACTTTCTTCGCCCAATTTGGAATCTGCATAAATTTGAAAATAATTTTTCTTTGTAAGCCGTTAACAACTCTCGCCGAAATTTCAGAAAACCGTAGTTATTATAGTTCCTAATAGAAATATAAAATTGTGTAATTTAATTTAATTATGACATTGAACGGAAAATTTTAAAATAAATTTTAATTCAGATTTAAAAGGAAAGACTATGAAAAAATCCGTGTTTCAAGACAGAATTCGCCTCAATTCAAATCTTCCCTCTTATAAAAGTTGGAGGAAGAAAGTTACTACATTTCTACGTTTCGGATATACGCTATCTTGCAAAAATTTTCCGGCACATCGATAACTCAGTTATTACTGACACTAACGAGATGGTTGAGGGCTGCAACGATTCTTCTAAAATGGTAACATTTTTTTAATTCATCAAAACTATTTGTCAAAAATTCAAATGCGCAAACAATAAAAATTTTTTCGCTAACTTATTAACAAACATATTTGATATTTGGGAGGCAGTATGATGTAGATGTTAAATGTTATACGTTCATATGAAATTCAAAATTGCAGATGTGTGGGCATTTGTCTTAAAATCCTCTCATATACGTCACATTTAAAATTACCAAAAAACCATGGTAAACCTTCTCATTAACACTTTTCATCGATCTGATCTACAATGATAACATCGAATGACTTTGGTATTGGTAACTTTAGGGTTCAGAGTAAAATGAGTTGACATGAATAGCAAAGGATAGATTCGGACAGATTACGTATTTTAATTCAAATCTTGCAAAAAATAAATACCAAGCATTACATAACATGGTGCTACAGCGATTTTGAACTTCTCGAGTAACCTGATGTAGGTTGTAGGTCTGGTCGAGTGAAACTTTGAAAAAAATTGTTTACACTCTTAAACTTTCAATTTATTGTTGAAAAAAAAACATTTTTGAGTCACTCAGCAGACTAACCGATCAGCAAATCCGTCATTACTTAACTGATTTTCAAATTTGGAACGGTTTTGGAAACGGCAAAAACAAGCCTTCCAAAATATATGTTTCGTTTCTCAGTTCAAAAATGTTCAAGGTCACGGAATAATCTCAGGAGAACGAAAAAAAAAATGGACAATCGGTGTTCTGAGTATTCATGTTCGACTTCAATATATCCCATGTCAAGATCACTTTCCAGGCAAGTAGAGGCAAAAACTTTCACCTTGGGCAGGGTGAATAAAAGGTTGCATGCTTCGAGAACAGATTTATTTTAGTTTTCAATTCGGAGCGATTTTGCTTGTCAACAAAACAAGCCGCAAACGTAACAAAACTGCTTGAGTCTAACACAAATTATTTTGCACTCATTCGATATGGAGTTTTTAATGCGTAACTATAAATTACATTTGTGTCAGCGTTATGAAAAAATAATCATCGCGCGACGAAGTGTTACCACTATTGTAGGTTTTCGCACGAAAGTCCCGCACCAATCAGCGAAAAGGGTTTTGATATTTTGGCTATTCGTCCGTTGACCGGCTTTGTTGAGCAAAAAAAAACCTTTCTTTTTTGTTCCTGAGTGGATCTGTCTGTCTGTCTGTGTGCATGTTTCTATATGTGTATATGTATGTATGTATGTCTGTCTTCTGCATGTGTGGTTATCTGAATGTTGTACCCGCGCTAACTTTTGAAGGATTTATCCAATCAAGTCAGCCTTTGAAATTGAAAAATTGAGAGCAAATATAAATTTTGAATAAAATTAAGAATTTTAGAAATTTTTCACAAGAATTCTGGTACATGATGAAAAGCTTGCAAATTATCCTTGTGATATTTTCAATTTTTATTAAAATTAAAAAAATTTACAAGCTTTTCAACATTTTCAAATTTTCAAAAAACTATAAAACTATTTTTCCGATAGACAAATAAAATCTAATTTTAATTTTTCTAGGTATCATATATATTTCGAAATCATCCTAAAAAAATTTTCCGTCCAGATTATAATTCGAGAAGTTAGACCATTTTCAAGATTGAAAACAAAATTTTTTGAAGAGTTGTAGAAATGTTTGTCAAAGCTTCTAGTTAGAACGTGACAAAGAAACTTGCGAATTATCTTAATGGCATTTTTAATATTGTGTCACATAGAGAAATGATTATACGCTTCTAAAAATATTGAGAATATACAAAAAAATATGAGAAAATATTGTTCTGTTAGATTAGGAAAATTCAACTTATTTTTTCTCTTTAGATATCAAATGTATATCCAAACTATCTTTATAAAAATTTCCGATCAGACTCATATTCAACAAGTTGAATCATTTTGAAAATTATTCAATTCTTCCTCAGATTTGTAAGATTCAATTGTGATTTTCAGTAGACTTCAAACAGATTTAAAAATTATCTCAATAATAGTTTTTAATTTCACATAAATTTAAAATGTTCTGAATAATTAATAATCAATTGAATTAGCTATGTTGTTAGATTTTATTCACAAAATTTGCTGTAGCAAATGATACATCTTTTGAATCTTTTAATATTTATATCAATTTTTAAAAGCTTTAATTAGGTCATTTCAGTAGACACTATATAAATGTTCTAGGTAAACGATTAATTTTGCTCAAGGGTAAAAGATGATACGAATTGTGATATTTGTTTTAACGAATTCAGTAATTACCTTTTTTCCATTAAACGAATTGTAATGAAATGTAAATATCTGAAAAAGACAAACTTGACTCATATGATTTACGATATAACAATCACAGAGTATAATACGTATTACATAATCTGATAAGGCACTAGAATATTCATTAGATACATTGTTGATAAAATTTTATAATATAATTTTAGGTCCACTTTGATTGGGTTTTTTCACCCTTTATTTGAGTTTATACTTACGAATGCTTACTCAGTGGGAATTTAATCAGAATTTATTGCCTTCCAAATCATGCTCACATAAAAAGTAATATCTCACAGGTTCCAGTATTGGTACAATAATTTGTACAAATCTGAAATAAGTCCATCCAAGTACAGATTAAATTTGTACATGTCACATTTTAACAAAATGTATCGTTTACAAAAAAAAATGTCTGAATCTATGTCAATGTACCCACTTTTCAAAAAAATGCACCTAAAATTTGGCGAGAGGCTTAACAGCAAGTGTTCACAAAAATTCGAATTTCTCCGGAACTTCAATTAACAAAGTCGGTCCTTTCCTTACGAATCGTCACGTATTATCAGAAATATTCATCATGTTCACTAGGGCAGTTCATGATCAAATCTGTGAGGATTGTTTTTTCTCCGGAAAAAAGGGCAAACCACCCCCACATTTTTGAAAGTAGCTGAAAAAAATTTTCTTTTAGGTTCTAGCCACATCGATTATCACTGGTTTACAAAAAAAAAGGTGAGGACTATTTGACAAAACCACATTATCCTTATGTATTTTGACGCACTGAATACGAATCCGAGGTCTATTTACCTCCATCATGTCAGGTTCAAGGTAATTTGAAGACCAAATACAGGAAAAGCCGTGCAATAAACTTCAAAAACCTTCTACATATGTTTTCAGGGTCGCTGAATCGCAATCCGAGGTCCATTCACCTCCAACGCTTCAGGTTCAAGGTTATTTCAAGATCAAATACAGGAGAAGCCGTGCAATAAACTTCAAAACCCTTCTTCATATGTTTTCAGGGTCGCTGAATCGGAATCAGAGTTCCATTCACCTCCACCGCTTCCGGTTCAAGGTCATTCTAAGGTCAAATACAGGAAAAGCCATGCAATAAACTTGAAAAACCTTTTACATATGTTTTTGGGGTCGCTGAATCGAAA
>JAABKJ010004265.1:0-24609 GCA_011634705.1 Andricus grossulariae
ATGAATCACTAAACAAAAAGATAAATTTTTAAACAGAAAGATTAATTTTCTACCAATAAAGATTAATTTCTGACAAAGTACATGAATTTTCAAAGTAATATTTGATTTTTTTTTAATTTTCATCCTAATAGTTAAATTTTCAAAGAAAGAAATGAATTCACAACCAAATGAAATAAATTTTCAACCCAAGAAAGACTAGTTTTCAAGAAAATAAATGAATTTCTAACTGAAAAAGAGACTTTTTTAAACAAAAATAGAATAGTTACATTTTCAGCTAAAAAATTGATTTATAACTGAAAAAGCGAATTTTAAACAATACTGTTAAATTTTCAACTAAAAAAATTAATTTTTAACTAAATTGATGAATCTTCAACCAAAAAAAAATATCTTGAAGTATTACTCTTGGGTAAATTTTCAATAAAAAAATAAATTTTTAACTAAAGTGAAGAATCTTCAAACAAAAAAATTAATCTTCAACCAAAGAATGAAATTTTCAGCTGAAGAAGATACATTTAAAAAAATAGAATATTTACATTTTTAGTTTAAAAAATATATATTTCAACAAACAACAAATAAATTTTCAACAAAATATGTAAATTTTCAATCAACACTATGAATGTTCAATAAAAATTAATTTTCAGCCAAATAAAATAAATTTTCAACCAAACAGATGAATTTTTAACCAAGAAGATTCTATCAAAAAAGATACACTTTTGACGAAAAATGGAATGATTAAAGTTTCAGTTAAAAAAATGAATTTTCAACCAAAAATTTCTAACAAAATACATGAATTTTCAAACAAATATTTGAATTTATAAAGAAATTTTCAATCTGATAGTTCAATTTTTAAACAAAGAAATGAAGTTTCAACCAAAAAAGTAGAATTTCAACCAACAAGATTAATTTCCAACCAAAAAAGATTAATTTTTAACAAAGTGAAGGGATTTTTAACCAAATAGTTGAATTTTTGACTGAAGAAGATAAATTTTCAAGCAAACATGGGATTGTTAAAATTTTATTAAAATAAAATTAATGTTCTACTAAAAGAAAATAATTTTCAACAAAATTGTTTAATTTTGAACAAAAAAGCGGTTTTCAAATAAAATAATGAATCATCAACCAAAAAAATGAATTTCTAACAAAGCAGTCCTATTTCCAACTAAGCAGTTGATTTTCCAATAAAAAAATAAATCTCAACGAAAAATACTTTTTTTTTTTGAAATTTTCAAACAGCATTTTAAAATTCTTCAAATTTAATATATACGCCTAAAAATGAAGACCTGACATAAAAAATTTGTAGTAAAAGATTTTAGAATTAGGTATTCTGAACGGAATGATTTTACAATTGAAAAAGTTAACAATTGATCTTAACATTTAAAAAAAAAGTTGAAATCGAACTTATTTTAAACTGCATTATATCACGTGAATTTCACCTTTCTTTCTCACGATATACGTGATGAGAATGCGTTCGCTAAAGCCCAATGAGCTTTAACAAAAGAGAATTCACAATCACTAAATTTCAGTTGTCGATGGTTTGACCTATAATTTGCAAAGTCTTTCGCAAATATGAAAGTATGAGTGGCCCGGTTTCCCCAGCGTGTCCCGGTTCACCCCGACTTACGGTACTTTTTTTTTATTTACCTGCGGTCGGATATCGGTCTTCTCCCTCGGAAGCTGCGTCCGCAAAATTACACAACTTTACAAGCGGGTTAGAAAACAACAATTTTTTTCATGCAAAAAACCACAGAAAACACTCATAATATCCATGCTAATTTTTGAGAACCAAACCCAGGTGGTTCCTAAAATCAAAACTTTTTCACTCTTACCCCAATAATTTCTTCCTTTTGCTGAAAAAAATATAGATTTGTTATTTCGGATTTTTGGTGGGATTTGAAATTGCACTTTTGTGTATATTAATAAGAATATGAATGTTAATTAGAAGGAAATAATTTGGGGTAAGAATTTTTTAGAGTTTTACGAACCACCTTAAAATTGTAATAATTTTTTCAACAGTTTTTTTATTTACATATGTACAAAATTACTTTGTATAGGAAAAAGTATTAGCCAGCAATAATAGAAACTATTTAAGCTAAAGTGTTAATAAAATACTGCTCAACTTATTATACATTATCTTTTTTACAATCTAAAACTATATTAATCTGGGTGTCTACTCAAATTTTGAAAAAATAATTCCTATATATAATACCGGATTTTTTTAAACAATTCTGACAAAATGGATAAACTTTTAACCAAATAGTTAAATTTTCATAAAAATTATGCATTTTAGTAGATGAGCTAAGCCGGTTCTGGACCAATTAGTATTAGTGCGTCACTGTGTCAGGTAAGCCTGTGTGCGTGCGTCTGTGTGAGGTTAACATCGAGACCGTTCTAGAACATTCCTTGATGACGTCACAGAGTAATATTGCGCAATTGTGCCAGACAAATGCATGTAACAACAGGTTCAAGGTTATTTCTTATCGCAAGCTTTTTGCGCACTAAATAAATATTTTATCTGTAAGGAAGCAATACATCATCCTTGAAATAACTATATGACGCAGTAGAAATCGCCAGGACAAAGCAAAATATGACCTTGAAAGTATTTACGCGAAAAATGCTTGAGATAAGAAATAACCTTGAACATGTTGTAACATGCATTTAGCTGGCACAATTGCGCAATATTACTCTGTGACGTCATCAAGGAATGTTCTAGAACGGTCTCGATGTCAACCTCACATAGACACGCACACAGGCTTACCTCTCACAGACATGCACTAATTCTAATTGGTCCAGAACCGGCATAGCTCATCTACTCATTTCTAATCAAGGAGATACATTTTCAACTAAAACGATGAATCTTTAAGCAACAAAAAATTAATTTTTAACAAAGTAGTTCAACTTTCAACCAAGTTATTGAATTTTCAACCAACTAAGATTGATTTTCGAAGGAAAATGTACAAGTTGATATTTCAACCAAAAAATATTTTTATTTTAAACCATTAATAGTTGAATTCAACAAATAAAAACAAAATTTGTACTCAAAAGTTTATTTTTAACCAAATACTTTAATTTTTCACCGAATTGTTTAATTTTCATTATGTAAAGACGAACTTTCAACAAAATAGTTGACTTTTTAACCCGAAAATATAATTCTCTTGAATTTTTTAGCAAACTCTTGCAATTTCAAGCCAAAAAGAATAATTTTCTACAAAACATTTGAAATTTTTACACAAAAACATACATTTTTAACAAAAAGTTTATTTTCAACCGAATGGTTGAATTTTCAATTAAATACTTGTATCCTCAATCCAAACTGATTAATTTTCGAAAAACTACTTGGTTGAATGTTGAACTACTTTATTCAAAATTAATTTTATTGATTGAAGATTTAATTGTTTTATTGAGAATTCGTTTTTTATTTCAATTAATTTTGTTAACAAAAAATTTCATTATTCCATTTTTGGTTAAAAATTGATCGTTTTTTGTTAAAAATCCTACTATTACGTTAAAAATTAACATTTTTGTTGAAGATTAATATTTTCAGGTTGAGAATTCAACTGTTTTGTAGAAAATTAGTCTTTTTGGTTTGAAAATCCTTTTTTGTAGAAAACTGAAATGTTCCGTTAAAACTTCGCCTATTAGCCATGAAAATTCGTTAATTTAGTTGAAATTTTTTTTCTCTTGACTTTTTTTTTCTTTTTTCAATTTTTAGTTAAAAATCCAACTTTTTTGTTAAAAACTAATATGTTGGATTGAGGATTCAACTGTTTTTCTGAAAATTCGTTTTCTTTTGCGTTGAAATATGAATTGTTACATTTTTGTTTTAAATTAATCTCTTTTTGTTAAATTAAATTGTTTTTCATTTCAAATTCAAATCTTTTATGGTTAAAACACTAACTATTACGTTTTTCGTTGATAATAATTAATATATTTTTGTTAAAATACAAAAAAAAAATATATATATAATAAATTTTGGTTGCTTGGTTGAAAGTTGAACTGATTTGTTAAAAATTAATTTTTTTTTGAAGATTCATGATTTTAGTTAAAAATTCATCTCTTTGGTTGAACGTTCAACTATTTTGTTGAAAATTCGCTTTCTTTTTATTATTTTGTTAAAAAGTCATTTTTTCTTGCCAAAAATTTGAATATTTTGTTAAATATTCCTTTTTTTTTTGTATAAAAAACTTCACCTATTTGGTTAAAAATTCACATATTTTGTTGACAATTCATCCCTCTTACTTGAAAGCTCAACTATTAAGTTGTAAATCGACTGGTTGAAAATTGAATTATTTCATTACAATTTTTAAATTTAAATCATAATTAAAAATTCATATTTTTCTGTAGAAAAATTCTTGGTTGAAAATGAATCTTTCCTGGTAAAACAGGCAGCGTTCTTGGTTGAAGTTTAATCTGTTTTTATTAATTGATGTTATGGTTTTTGACCAGCGAAATATAGTAAATAATGTTAATATATTTTGTCTACATGGTCTAAAATCAATATTTTTTTAATATAGATTATTAATTTTTCTAAGTTGTGAAAAACATCTCTGTAACTCCTCTGGGATTCGAATTCTTCTGAAAGACCTGGAGTTCAAATCCCAGCGGAGCTAGATAATTTTTTTTCCCTCTAATTATAAAAATTAATAATCAATATTCGAAAAATATTGGTTTCAGACCATGTAGACAAAAAACATTAACATCATATTATTTGATCTCTTTTGTTTGAAAATTTGAATATATGGTTGAAAATGAAACTATTTGGTTTTCATAGCATTCATAGGTTTTCCAGATGAGTAGACACCCCAATTAATATATTCCCTACAATTTGCAAAAAGTTAGACAAAAAAGTGATACAATTAGCATTAGAAAATTAGTTTAAAGCAGTGATAAAAGTGTAAATATTAAAAATGTATCAATATTCTAAAAGAAAAAGTGAGGGGTGCGATAGTACTATAATTGGGCGGCAGTGAATTGAAGAAAAGTAAAAAAAAAAGAAAAGAAAAGAAAGGGGAGAAATGTGGAATTGAACTCACGTTTCATTTGAACAAAGGTAAGCTGATCGATGGATCGTCGGACGGGTTTGTCATCGAGAGATAGGTCGAGGAGCGGAAGACGAGCTATTTCCTGAACGCCCTCAGCCCCACCCCAAGACCCTGCCGCTGTCGCAGCTCTGACAGAAAGCATCCCTCCGATTTGGAGGAAGGCAGCACTGTCAGTTTCCTTGAGAGCCTCGATGCAAAAGGTGAGGAGTGCTGTTGTCGTCTGCAGGTGGGTGGCACACCGGGTCACCTGATCCCTCAGAGCGCGCACTCTGGCTTCCTTGGTTTGCCGAGCCGCCTCGATCAGCCTTGACTTCCGGGCCTGAAGCATGTTCACGAGGTTGGCAACCCTCTCTTCCACTTCCTGCTCTAAACTAATGCACTCTTCCTGGAATTATATAAAACAAATACAATTATTATTATCAATAGTATTTCATCAAGACTACAACCACTACTTCTTTCTCTACTTCCCCCCTCCTCAATTCCTCTACAATTCCTCCCAACACTTCCCCTACAACCCTACCCTATCTGTCATTAGTCCACCTCCTCTCAATTCTTCTACTTTCCCTTCCTACTGACCATAACTTCTCTAAAGTCTCCTGCCTCACTTCTATTCCGTCCCCATACTTCTCCTACCCGCTCTACCGCTGCTCTCGCTACCCTCCCCTATTTCCTTTACTTCACCTCCTTCCATTCAACTACAATCCTCCCTAACTTCCCCTACTCCCCCAACTCACAATTTCCCTAACTCGCGTCTCTTACTCAACATCACTTCCCTACTATCCTCTTCATCACTTCTGCTTCCTTTCCCTACTTCTCCTCTTCACTCTTTTCTCTACTCCTCAATTGCCCCGAACACCCCTCCCCTCACTCTCCCTTCAATCCACTCTTCCCTTGATACCCATTCCATACTCACATTCACTTCCCTACTAAACCTCCACTTAGTTGTCCTACTTCTAATCCCCTCTCTTCTCCTACTTCCACTCTTCTCTCTACTCCTCTTGTTTCCTCTACTTCCCTTTCCCTGAAACTCACTCCTAACTTTCTCTACTCCCCGACCTCTCAACTTCCCTACTTTATCTTCCTTCATCACCATGACTTCTCCATTACCTTCTCCCTCACTTCTCCCTTTCACTATTATTGCTCTCTCTCTCTCTACTCCTGAATTTCCTCTAGTAACGCTCCTCTCACTCGTCCAGTAACCCTAACCTAGTTTCCCCTGTTAACCCTCCCATACTCACACACCTACCCTTACTATCCCTCCCCAACTTCCCCTACTCCCTCAACTCTTAATTTCCTTGACTCCCTTCTCTTCCTCATCATCACTTCCCTACTATCCTCTCCATCACTTCTACTCCCTTGCCCTACTTCTCCTTTCCTCTCTTATCTCTACTTCTCAATTACTCCAAACACCCTCCCCCATCACTCTCCCTACAACTCACTCTTCCCTTACTACCCACCTCATAAACACACTCACTTCGCTACTATAACCTCCCCTCACTTACCCTACTTCTAATCCAACATCTTCTCCTATTTCGAATCCCCTCCCTTATCCTTTTATTTGCTCTACTTTCTCTCCCCTCACTTTAACTAGAACCCTCTGCTAACTTCCCCTACTACTCCAACTCTTAACTTCTCTTCTTCGCCTCCCTAACTCACGATAACTTCCCTATTACCTTCTACCTCACTTTTCCCTTTCACTATTATTGCTCTCGCTCTATCCCTGAATTCCCTCTAGCAACCCTCCTCTCACTCGTCCAGAAACCCTAACCTAGTTTCCCTTGTTAGCCCTCCCATATTCACTTTCCCATCCCTACTTTTCCTTCCCCAATTCAACTACAACCTCCCCAAACTTCCCCTACTCCCTCAACTCCTAATTTCCCTAACTCGCTTCTCTTACCATCACTTTCCTACTATCCTCTCCATCACTTCTACTCCCTTTGCCTACTACTCCTCTCATCAAGTCTCTCTGCTCTGAACTAGTGCACTCTTCCTTGAATAATCAAACAGAATACATACACAATTATTATTATAAATAGTATTTCATCAAGACGACAATAATCAACCATAGTTTCCTATCAAGATTACCTACTTTCTTTTCCTTTCTCTACTATAAATCCCCTTACTTTTCACTTCCCATCACACCACTACTTCTTCCTCCTCTACTTCTTCTCTTTTAAATTCCTATACTACCCCTTTCATCACTTCCCCTACAACCCTCCCATATCTATCCCTTCTCCAACTCCTCTGAATTCTTTTACTTTCCCTTCCTACTGACCATAACTTCCCTACTGCCTCCTTCCTCAGTTCTACACCGTCCCGCTACTCCCCCTACCCACACCACTCCACCCTTGCTCCGCTCCACTGCCCTTATTTCCTTTACTTTCCGACCCCCAATTTAACTACAAGCCTCTTCTTACTTCCCCTACTTCCCCAAATCTCAATTTTCCTACCTCGCCTCCCCTACTCACCCACTTCAACTATAATCCTCCCTATTTTCTCCTGCTTCCCCAACTCTCAATTTTCCTACCTCGCTGCTCTTACTAATCATCACTTCTCTACTATGCTATCCATCACTTCTGCTCCATTTCCCTACTTCTTTTCTTCTCCCCTTTCTCTGCTCCTCAATTAACCTGAAGACCCCTCCCCTCCTCTCCCTATAACTCACACTTCCCTTGCTACCCATCCCATACTCACATTCACTTCCCTATAAACTTCTACTTACTTATCCTACTTCTAATCTCCTCACTTCTCCTAGTTACACTCTTTTCTCTAATCCTCTTATTTTCTCTACTTCCCCTTCCCTCGCTTTAAATACAACCCTCTCCTAACTTTTTCTACTTACCCACCTCTCAACTTCCATACTTCATCTGCCTTACTCACCATAACTTCCCTATTAGCTTCTCCCTCACTTCTCCCTTTCACTATTATTGCTCTTACCCCTGCATTCACTCTAGTAACCCCCCTCTCACTCGTCCAGCAACCCTAACCTAGTTTCCTCTGTTAAACTTCCCATAATCATACTCACATCCCTGCTATCCATCCCTTAATTTATCTACAACCCTATCTAACTTCCACTACTCCCTCAACTCTTAATTTCCTAACTCGCTTCTCTTACCATCACTTCCCTACTATCCTCTCCATCACTTCTGCTTCCTTTCCCTACTTCTGCTCTTCACTCTTTTCTCTACTCCTCAATTGCCCCGAACACCCCTCCCCTCACTCTCCCTTCAATCCACTCTTCCCTTGCTACCCATCCCATACTCACACTCACTTCGATACTAAACCTCCCCTTACTTACCCTACTTCTAATCCCCTCACTTCTCCTATTTCCACTCTCCTCTCTAATCCTCTGAATTTTTCTACTTCCTCTCTCCTCACTTTACCAGCAAATCTCCCTAACTTGCCCTACTCTTCCAACTCTTAATTTTTCTACTTCCCCTCCCTAACTCACGACAACTTCCCTATTACCTTCTCCCTCACTTCACCCTTTCACAATTTCTCCTCTCTTCTCTACCCCTGAAATTCCTTTACTTATCCTCCCCTCACTCGTCCTGAAAAACTAACCTTATTACTTATTTTACCCCTCTCATACTCACAAACACTTCCCTACTATCCCCTCCCCTCACTTGCCCTACTTGTAATCCCCCTCATTTTCCACATTTCCACTATCATCGTTCCCTTCCCCTCCCGGACGAAAATTTTGACGGACGGGCACACGACCGAAACCATAAGGGTTTCTGCCCGGGGCTACGAAACCCTTAAAAGCCGGAAAAAAAATAAGAATAATCGTGAGAGGTTGGTTTGGCTGAAACTATACTTTTTAGCCCTCTTTTTAGGGTTTTGCAGCCCCGAACAGAAACCCTCATAGCTTCGGTCGTGTGTAAGTCCGTCCGTTCGTTTATTCGTCATCCTTCACACTGTTTTCATACGGGGGAAGTAGGCAAAGAGGTGGGAAGTGAGAAGTAGGCAAAGAGGTGGGAAGTGAGAAGTGTGAGGAAGAGGATTACGGGAAATTAGAGTAGGATACGTAGAAGTGGTAGGGGAAGTTAAGGTGTGGGAAACTATAGCTAGTGAGAGGAAGTAGAAGAAATGATTGGAAGTGAAGACGGGTAGTAAGGGGAATTGAGAGGAGGATGAGTAGGAGAAGTAAGGAAGATAAGATGTGTGGAAAGTTTGGAAAGTAAAGGAAGTGAGAGGAAGTGGAGAAAATGGTTGGAAGTGAGGACGGGTAGCAGGATAAATTGAGGGGAGGGATAGTGGGGAAGTGCAGGTGAGTAGGATAGGGGAATTGAGGGCTAGGAAAGGAGAGCGAAGGAAGTCACGGAAGGGAAAGTAGGGGAAATTAGGTATGGGTAGGTGAAGTGAGGGAAGTGAAAGTATGCAAAGGGAGGAGAAATTAATGGAGGATAATTAGATTAAGGAAGGAAAACAGTAGAGGAAATGAGAGGAGGATACGTAGGAGTGGTACGGGAAGGTAAGGTGTGAGAAAGTATGGGAAGTGAGAGGAAGTAGAAGAAATGATTGAAAGTGAAGACGGGTAGTAAGGGAAATTAAGTGGAGGATAAGTAGGAGAAGTAAGGGAAGATAAGGTGTGGAAAGTATGGAAAGTATGGAAAGTAAAGGAAGTGATAGGAAGTAGAGGAAATGATTGGAAGTTAGGACGAGTAGTAAGGGAAATTGAGAGGAGGATAAGTAGGAGATCTAACGGAAGATAAGGTGTGGAAAGTATAGGAAGTAAAAGAATTGAGAGGAAGTAGAGGAAACGATTGGAAGTGAAGACGGGCAGTAAGGTGATTTGAGGGGAGGGATAGTAGGGAAGTGCAGGTGAGTAGGGAAGGAGAATTGAGGGCTAGGAAAGGAAATTAGGGGTAAATGAATGTTTGCTGAAGAAGTGAGGGGAAGGGGTAGTAGAGGAGGAAGTTGGGAAACGGAGGGGAAGCGATTTGTGACGTGAAGGAGGGAGAGTAGGGGTGAAGAGGGGAAATAGGGGAACCTAGAGTAGATACAAAAAGTGTGAAAGAAGATGAGGGAATTTTGTTCTTCTACAGAGAATAAGGAATTTAAGTAAAGCGAGAGATACATTAGCTCCTCGTCAAGTATTCTGTTTTTCTTATATATTTTTATGCTCTTAAGAGAAAACGCGTAATTAGTCAGACTTTCATGAAAAGATGAAATTTCATTCGTGAACGAAAAATAATATGATAAAACCTTTATAACTAAAGCAGCCAGACCTTGGAGTCATTTTGAAAATCAAAAATAGTGTAAGTAATGTAACAAATTAAAACAAAAAGTAAAAATACTGTCATAAAATTTTTAAAGTCAAAATTCCTATATGTTTATAGCAGGCTTCACAGTATTTTTATATTCCCCTCCTTTTCATATTTTGCCACGTAAATGCAAAATAAACTATTCTAACAGAATAGAAAAATCTAACTATTTTTGGTTGAAAGTTTTTTTACTATTTGGTTAAAAATTGAATTATTTTGCTTAAAAATTTAACAATTTAATTGAAATTTTCTTCTTTCTTGATTAACAAATTTTTTTCAGTCGGAAATTCAAATATTTTGTTAAATATTCATCTCTTTAGTTTGAAAATTCATCTCTTTCTGTAGAAATGTTATAGTCGTTAGTTAAAAATATAACCTTCCGGTTAAAAATTAATCTTTTTCGGTTGAAAACAAACTTTTTTGTTGAAAATTCAACTGTTTTGTAGAAAATACTTATTTTTGGCTCGAAAATCTGATAATTTAGTAGAAAATATAACTATTTGGTTGAAAATTTATGTATTTTATTAAAAGTTCGTCTTTTTAGGTTGGAAATTCAACTCCTGGGTAGAAATGATTTCTTAAAAATTCATTTTTTGCTTGAGGTTTCATCACTTTAGTTGGAAATTCGTTTTTTTGTTGTTGGAAATTATTTTTTTAATTGAAAATTTAACTATTTTGTTTAAAATTTAACTTATAGGTTGAAAATTCACTTTTTCGTTGAAAATTAATCTTTTCGAGTTCGTAAGTCAACATTTAGTTGGAAGTTCTTATTTTTTTGTTAAAAATGAAACTGGTAAAAAATTAATCCGTTTTGGCTGATGGTTAAAGTAATTGATTGAAAATTCATTTTTGTTGGTTAAATCCAACTGTTTTTTATTTCACATTAAAATTTTTTTTTAAATATCAACTATTTTTTTTGGGGTAAAAATAATGTTTTTAACTGAAAATTTAACTATTTTGTTTAAAATTTAACTTATTGGTTGGAAAGTCATTTTTTCGGTTTCATAAGTCAAAATTTTGTAGAAAATTTGTCTTTTCGGCACATAAATTCCGCATTTTAATAGAAAATGTAACTATTTACTTGAAAATTTATGCATTTTGTTGACAATTTTTATTTTTTGGTAGAAAATAGATTTTTTGGTTAAAAATGAAACTGGTAAAAAATTAATCTGTTTTGGCTGATGTTTCAAGTATTTTATTAAAAATTCATTTTTGTTGGTTAAATCCAACTGTTTTTTATTTCACATTAAATTTTTTTTTGTAAAGATCAACTATTACATTTTTCGTTAAAAATTCATCTTTTCATGTTGGAAATTCAACTGCTTGTTCCAAATTTGAAATTATTTCTTAAAAGTTCATTTTTTGGTTACAGATTCATAATGTTAGTTAAAAATTTGTTTTTTTATAAAAATTAATTTTTTTAATTGAAAATTTCACCGTTTTCTTAAAAATTCCACTGTTTGGTTGCAGGTAGGAATCATTTCTTAAAAGTTTATTTTTGTGATTGAAGACTTATAATTTAAATTAAAAATGAGTATTTTAGGGTAAACATAAATTTTCTTAACTGAAAATTTAACTAATCAGTTGAAAATTCACTTTTTTATTGAAAATTCATATTTTCGGGTTAAAAATTAAACTTTTTTGTAGAAAATTTATCTTTTTGCTCGAAAATTCATCAATATGGTAGAAAATTAAACTATGTGGTATAAAATTTAACTGTTTTGTAGAAAATTCTTTTTTTTTTAATCAAAACTTGATTCTTCTAAATAGCAGTTTAACTATTCCATTTTTTTATTCAATATTGATCTTTATTAGTTTTACAATTTAATTATTTATTTGAAAATTCAACTATTTGTTTAAAAATATATGTATTTTGTAAAAAAAATCGTCTTATCTGGTAGAAAATTAATCTTATTTGTTGAAAATTAATCTTTTTAGCTGAAAATTCAACTATTTGTAAGAAAATTCAAATTTTCGCTGTAAAAATTCAACTTTTTTGTAGAGAATTCGTCTTTTTGTTCGAAAATTCAACAATATGGACGAAAATTAAAGTATTTGGTACAAAATTCAACTATTTTGCAGCAAATTATTTTTTTTTCATTCAAAATTGATTCTTTTAAATGTCAATTTAACTTTTCCATTTTTTATTCCAAATTGATCTTTTTTGGTTTTAAAATTTAACTGTTTATTTGAAAATTCAGCTATTTGATTAAAAAGATATTTATTTTATAAAAGAATCCGTCTTTTCTGGTAGATTTATTTAATTTGTTAAAAAGTCGTCTTTTTGTGTAGAAAATTAATCTTCTATATTAAAAATTAATATTTTTGGTTGAAAATTCCAAAGTTTTTTTCGAGAAAAATTAAAGAAATAGTGGCATTAGCGGACGATTATAAGAAAATAGTATCTTTAGTATTTATTAATTTATATTTAGTATTTTTATTCAATGTCAAAAGTTTTCTTTGTTTTCAAGAATTGAAAATACTTTCAATAATAAATATTCCTCCTTGTCTTAAAGTTCAAGAACAAAAAATTCCAC
Source organism: Andricus grossulariae (assembly GCA_011634705.1). Taxonomy (NCBI): domain Eukaryota; kingdom Metazoa; phylum Arthropoda; class Insecta; order Hymenoptera; family Cynipidae; genus Andricus; species Andricus grossulariae. The sequence goes on from JAABKJ010004265.1 coordinate 12,844, forward strand.
ATTAAAAAAAAAAGTTGAAAACTTCCAAACTCCTCGAAGATCGCGTTAAAACTTCTGACTGAAACAAAGGGTGCATCAGCACCTAAAATACTTTTCCAACTTCTTGGATTCTAATTAAAGGATTTAACAGAAATAAAAAAAAATTAAGTTTAAAAGAACTCGAAAGAATGCAAGACCAATAAAAAAAATTTCTTTCGCTTTTTATTAGAGGAATAAAAATAACAGCTCAACTTGAAAGAGATTTGAATCAACTTCAAAATTTATCGAGTTTATTAAAAGGTTCTGCGTGAAAAAAAAAAAAAAAAAAATTAACTGACGGTGAGCTAAATTAAATTAGTCCCTGCATAGGAGTGTCCATTTTGCTTGACAACAAAGAGGTTATTAATGTCAAAGGCCTTTTAAAACTGCCCTTTGACAAAAGAACACCGACCAGATTTTTTTTTTAATTGAGAGCAAAATTGTGACAAAAAGTGAAATTCTAAAAAAAATTTATATCGGATTATTTTTCGAGATCATATTAGCCATAAAAATAAATGCAAGCCTCGGATTCACTTCAGAAATCGAAAATAGTGTAAGTAGTGAAACTTTAAAAAATAGTGTCAAAATATTGTCATAACATTTCTCAAATATTAAAAATGAAATGCGTTTTTTTTAAATACAAGCTGAATTAATGAGAGCAAAAAAAAATTTTAGTTGAAGAGTCTACTATTAAATTTTTGGTTGACAATTCATACTTTTTAGTTAAAAATTTGAATAATTTGGTTCAAAATTTAATTATTTTGTTGAAAAATCAACAATTTTATTAAAAATTCATACCTCTTGGTTGAAATTTCAACTGTTTTGTTGAAAACATGTTTTTGACTTAAAAATTAAACAATTAAATTGATTTTTCTTCATTCATGACTAATTTTTTTTAATTGAAAATTCAGCTATTACTTTTTTGTTGAAAATTCAGATTTTCGGCTCAAAAATTTAACAGCTTGGTAGATTTGGTTCCAAATTTAGCTATTTGGTTGAAAATTTATTCATTTTCTCGAAAATATGTCTTATATGTCTTTTTTGTTAAAATATCAACTGATTAGATGTAAATTAACTTTTTTGTTAATTATTAAACTGATTCAGAGAAAATTCATTTTTTGGCTTGAAAATTCACCAATTTGGTATAACATTCAATTATTTGGCACAAAATTACAGTTTTGTGGAAAATTAGTTTCTTTTTTATTGAAAATTAATTCTACTTAATGAAAATTTAACTATACTTTTGGTTGAAAATTGATCTTTTTTAGTTAAAGGTTTATGTATTTTGTTGAAAAGTCTCTTTCTTGTTAAAACTTAATTTCTGCAACTGGAAATTTAATTACTTCATTTTTGGTAAGAATTTTTCTTCCTTAGTTGAAGATTCATGTATTTTGTTGAAATTTAGTTGAACTATTTTGTTAAAAATTCGTTTTTTTATTTAAAAATTAATTTTTTAACTGAAAATTTAAATATTTCATTATTTATTGCAAATTTCTCTTTTTTAGTTGAGAATTTATTTTCTACCTGAAAACTTTACTATTTCAGTTGAAGATTCATCGTATTAGTTCGAACTTAAACTATTTTTTCAAAAATTTGTTGTTTTTTTTGGTAAAAAATTAATTTTTTGAATTATGAATGTAAGTATTCTATTTTTTGTTCAACATTCATCTTTTTTAATTGAAAATGTAACTATTTGCCTAAAATTTTATCTTTTATAGTTGATAATTCATGTATTTTATTAAAAAGTTCTCTAGAAATTTGTTAAAATCTTTGGAAATCACTTGAAATCCGTTAGAATCTCTTAAAAAACGTAAAAATACATTATAAAAAAGTATAAATCATTTGAAAGCTGATGAATAAAATTTAGATTAAATTTCTGTAAAAAAAGCTGAAATCCCTAGAAATCTTTGAAATTCCTTAAAATACCTTAAAATCTCTCAAAATCTTTGAAATCGCTAGGAGAAATCCGTTGAAATTTATTTTTTATTTAATTTATTTTCTAAATCTCACTAGAAATATTTTTTAAACTTTTGAAAACCGACGAAAACTTTTAAAATTAGTACAAATATTTATAAATCCCATAAAATCGTTCTAGAAGCTTTAAAATCCGTGGAAAACCCTCGAAATTGGTTGAAATCCTTTGGAGTCTCTTAAAACCACCTGAAATGTTCCTTAAAATTCCTTAAAATTTGTCAAAATCCTACGTTAAATAAATAAATCATTCATTTGTACTTTCTCTATTTTTTACATCAACTAAACTCTTTTAATATTTTCATATTCTTTTTTTCTATACTGATTTTCTTATAATGATTTTCTATCATGATTTTTCCAGAATCGCAAAAAATTATAATAATAATATAATCTTATAATAATAATAATAATTATTATTATTATAAGATCAAGATTCCTACCTTGCCGACATCGAGAATATTCTAAAGCTTTAGTGGTTCTTATCCGTGCTAAGTTTCTAGAATGTTCTGAATAACGTCATCAAATTATATTGCGTGATTGTGATAGGCGAATTTGCGTAAACAACTTCAAGTTTATCTAATATCTCAATTAAGCTTTCTTGTAGATAATACATTTTTTCGAATGTAAGGATAAATAAAAATATAACCTTGAAAGTACTTACGCGAAATGCTTAATTGTGTAAACAAATAACCTTGAAGTTATTCACGCAAAAATCGTTGCTCACAATTGCGCAGTATCGCTTTATGACGTCAGACAGGTAATTCTAGAAACGTAGCGGGGGCACGAACTGCTACAGCCTTAGAATATTGTCAATGCCGACAAGGATAAGTCAAAATATAACCTTGAAATTGCTTACGCGAATTGCTTCATTGTGATAATAAATAACCTTGAAGTTGTTTACGCAAAATGTGTTACTCACAATTGCGACATATCGCGTCATATAGATGATTCTAGAAACGTATCGGGGACACGAACCGCTACAGCTTTAGAATATTGTCGATGTCGGCAAGGATGAATCAAAATATAACCTTGAAGTTGTTTTCGCGAAATTCTTTACTCAGAATTGGACCGTATCGCTTTATGACTTCATACAGATAATTCTAGAAACGTAGCGGGGACACGAACCGCTACAGCTTTAGAATATTGTCGATTCTGGCAAGAATAAGTCATAATATAATCTTGAAATTGATTACGGGATATGATGAATTGTGATAATAAATAACCTTGAAGTTGTTTACGCAAAATTCGTTACTCACAGTTGCGCCATATCGCGTCATACAGATGATTCTAGAAACGTAGTGGGGACACAAACCACTACAGCTTGTGAATATTGTCAATTCTGGCTAGGATAAATCAAAATATAGCCTTAGAAGTGCTTACGCGAAATACTTAATTGTGCTAATAAATAACCTTGAAGTTGTTTATTCAAAATTCGTGGCTCGCAATTGCGCAGTATCACTTTATGACGTCATACAGATGATTCTAGAAACGTAGCGTGGACACGAACTGCTACATCTTTAGAATATTGTCGATGTTGGCAAAGATAAGTCAAGATATAAGCTTGCAAGTGCTTACGCGAAATGCTCAATTGTGATGATAAATAACCTTGAAGTCGTTTACACAAAATTCCTTACTCACAATTACGCCTTATCGCGTCATGCAGATGATTCTAGAAACGTATCAAGGACACGAAACGCTACAGCTTTAGAATATTGTCGATGACGGCAAGGATAATTCAAAATATAACCTTACAATTGCTTACGCGAAATGCTTAATTGTGATAATGAATAACCTTGAAGTCGTTTACGCAAAATTCGTTACTTACAATTACGCCATATCGCGTCATACAGACGATTCTAGAAACGTAGCGGGGACACGAACCGCTACATCTTTATAATATTGTCGATGTCGGCAAGGTAACACAAAATATAACCTTGAAAGTGCTCACGCGAAATTCTTATTTGTGATAATAAATAACCTTGAAGTTGTTTACACAAAATTCGTTACTCACAATTGCGCAGTATCGCTTTAGGATGTCATACAGATGATTCTAGAAACGTAGCGGGGACTAAGGCATGGTGCATGCATGAATTTCAATCTCGATGAGCAAATGAAGGGAACCTTATTAAGTACGACCTCCCTACAATTTGCAATAACCACTTTAGCTGCTTATGGTGGCGTGCACATAATAATTATGGGGCAGCCTAAAGTAAACTGAGTTTACGTGCAAAATATCGACGCACCTAACGAGCCATGTAAAAGTAGGGAAAGGTGGATTTCGATGGAATACTGATTTCAGGATTATACTGTGGAATAACAATTTTCACAAAGGCATTACCGAAGCATTACGCTTTCATCAAACCTACAGTAATATTGTTTCGCCACGAGTAGGTGTATCGTCCCAGAATATTCATTTGCACGGCAATTAAGGCAATTAATTTACCCATAGCACAATTATTTTTGATCTAATCTAATGCCGACCTTCCTTCGTTCAGGGGCCGTCTATAAACTACGTTTATAGACTATTTACGTTTATAGAACTATTTACGTTTATAGAACTATTTACGTTTATAGAACTATTTACGTTTATAGAACTATTTACGTGTATAGAACTATTTACGTTTATAGAACTATTTACGTTCATAGAACTATTTACGTTCATAGAACTGTTTACGTTTATAGAACTATTTACGTTTATAGACGTTTATTTGAGAGGGGGGAGGTCATACTAAAAACTGAGGTTGGTATGAGTAGAGGGGTGGGGAGGGTCAGTGAAAGTGATTTTACAAACTTAGATAACATTTAGTCCGTTTCCTGATTATCAATTTTAAAGAATTCTTCTGTTTTTCTCTGTTTTTAGGAAATTTACCCTTTTTTAAAAAAGTTGCATTTTCTACCAGATTAATTTTTAACCAGAATGTGACATTAATTTTCAAGTAAGAAAGACAAGTTTTTACCTAAAATGAAATACTTTAATTTGCAGTTCAAAAAATTAATTTTTAACAAAAAAACAAAATTTTCAAAAAAAATATTTAGATTTTCAACTAAATCAGGAATCTTCAACCAGAAAAATTAATTTTCAAAGAAGAAGATTATTTTTCTACAAAAAAAACATTTTCAACAAAGTAAATGAATTTTAAACTAAAACAGATCAATTTTCACCAAAAAATGGAATATTTTAATTTTTAGTAAAGAAAACTAATTTTCAACGAAAACAGAAACCACAAATTGTTAACAAAATAATTAAAAACTGGTTTTAACTTTTTAATTTTAAAACGTTTAATTTCTAACACTTTGTTTAGAATTATCATTCGTTTCTAAAATTTTCCAAACAAATATTTTTCACTTGTAAATGATTCATTTTTTAAAATCTTCAACTAGAAATGGGATAAATTTAGGATATGTTAAAAATGAAAATAATATTTCTGTAAATGATTTCAATGTTTGAAATTGCACAATATCAAGCATTTCAAATCAAAATTGCTTTTTTAAATTTGAGTTTCAAATATTCGATATTTTGGAATATTTTCAAATAAAAAATACTTCAATTTTCAATAACTAGTTTGAAAATCTTCTCATTCTTAAAACTTGAATTTGAAAAATTATTGTCTCAAGTTTTCATTGTTTTAAATTTATTCTGGAGGCATTTGATTCAAAATTATTTAATTACAAATCCTTTAAACTGAAAATTGTGCAAATATCACGTTTTTCTATTTGATATTCTACGATTTCGAGAAATTTAAAAAACAGAAAATTCGGTATGTTCAAAATTGAAACCAAACTTTTGAATATTTAAATTTGAAACCACAAATTTTGAAATTTAAAATTGAAACATTCAAAAATTAATAAATTTCAAACAAAATATGTTTTTACTTAGAAATGTAATTTCTGTAAAAAATAATAATATTTCCACCGTTCAGAATTAAAAAATCTTGAATATTGTGAATCTTTAAAGTTTAATTGGTCTATACACTTTTCAAATTATATGCTTTCTGGTTACAAACTTTAAAAATTAATTCCTTCAAAACTTGAAGTGCTAAAAATTAAACAATACCAAATTTTGTTTAAAAATTGAAGTATGTTTAAACTAAGTTTTTGAATATTAACGATGAGGCATTTTCACGCATTTCACGTTGTTTCAAGTGGGGAGACAATTTTATAAATAGGGAGCGGATCAGATACACTCTGAAGTTAGTTATAGAGAGCAGCTCGTCTCTCACATGCGGAGAACCGCTGGCCTGGCAGAGAGGGGGACGCGTAGCAACGCGCATGCCCGGCGTGCGCGCGCACGCTTGCCGCCGGTCCAACAGGGGTTCTCCGCACGTGAGAGCCGAGCTGCTCTCGTCAGCTAACTTCACAGTAGCTCTAATCCGCTCTTTATAAGTTATAAAACCGACATATTCTAATAAATTTTCACACTGACTGTCCCAAATGAGAACTTTTGTACCCGAATATAAGCCTCACCCAAATTTTCGAGCTCTTGAAAACGAACAAAAGGTTCGGTGCATATTCGAGTAAATGCGGTCAATAAGTCCAGTAATTAAAAAAAGACTGAATTCATTACAAAAGTCTGATGTTTTTTCAGTTAGATTTTAATTAAAGGAGGAGACGAGAGCGAGAGTCATGAAGCGTAACTTTTTCCGTGTCTGAGGAGTTGCTTTTTGTTGGGGAAAATCTGCAGCGCGGCGGAGAATATAGATTGTGGAAAAAAAATGAAGACGCATACTCACGTGCACTTTATCCGTCATTCCTTTGAGCCTCTGAATGAACTCTGTCGTTGAACGTGCACGCTCTGACAACTGCTGCAGATTTTGTGACAGCTCCGTCTGAAATGCGAAAAGAAGAAATTCTTAGAAATGATGATATGAGATCCGAGATACGAGCTTCGTCTCTTTGATTACGAAACTGCTTGAAATGCCGGAAATCTAGACTAATGATGTAAAATTTTGTCGAATTTTCTTTACATCAAATGAATATGACCCTAAAAAATATTTTTTCTGCTCGGTTTTTTGAATTTTCAGGAATAGCTGCATATTTGATTGAAATTTTTTTTTTAAATTAAAAATAAATTTTCAATAAAAATAGTTAATTTTTTACCCAAAGAGATGAATTTTCAACTAAAATTATGCATCTCCAACCAAAAAATAAATTTTGAACAAATTGGTTCAACTTTCAAGCAAATAGTACAATTTTCAACTCAAAAATATAAATTTAAAATAAAAAGTGAAGCAGTTAAAAAAAGAATCTTCAACTAAATTTACAATAAAAAATTGAATACTTCAACTTTCGGTTTACAAAATTAATTTTGATCTAAAAACAAGTTTTTAACAAAGTAGTTACATTTTTCATAAAAATAGTTCAATTTTCAACCAAAATATAAATTTTCAAGTATTAGGATTAACTCTCTATAAAAAAAAGAATGTTCAACAATTTACCTAAATTTTCAACCAAAGAGATCAATTTTCAACGAAAATTATTCAACTGAAATAGTTAAATTTTCAGTTAGAAAACAATCTTTAACGAATATAATTACATTTTCAACCAATGGGATGAATTTTTAACTAAAATTTTGTATCTCAAAATAAAAAAATAAAAAATTCTAAACAAATTAGTTCAACTTTTAACCAATTGGTTGAATTTTCAACAACGAAGACGAATTTTAACTTAAGAAAACGAATTTTCAACATGATACATACATTTTCAACCAAATAGTTGAATTTTTATCTAAAATAATCAATTTGCAATAAAAAATGGAACAGTCAAATTTTCAGTTGAGGAAAATAGTTCAAGCAATAAAAAAAGGAATTTTCAACCAAAGATATGAATTTTTAAGCAAGAAGATTAATTTTATACCAAAAAAGGCGATTGATTAAGTAAATACACGAATTTTCAAATAAATCGTGAAATTTTCAACTAAAATAGATAAATTTATAATAAAAAAATGTAATATTTTAATTTTGAGTTTTAAAAAATTCATCTTCAACTAATAAAATGAATTTTTAACAAAATAGTTCAATTTTCCATAAAAATAGTTCAAGTTTGAACTAAAATATGTTGCTCGATTTTTAATCAAAATATAAATTTTCAAGCAAGAAGATTAATTTTCTTCTAAAAAAAAAAAGAAAACGAAATTTCGACAAAACATCTCATTTTTCCAACTAAGCATGACAAATTTTCAAAATAGAAATAGTAAAATTTTCAGTGAAAACAAGTAATCTTTGATTGAAAAATAAAACGAAGTTCCAATAAGAGTAATTTTCAACTAAAAATGAAATAGTTGAATTTTAAATTGAAAAAAAATTAATCTTCAACAAACGAAATGAATTTTCTACCATAATAGTTTAATTTTCAACTCAAAAGGGCTTAAAAATCAATTTTTAAGCAAAAATGGAATAGTGAAATTTTCAGTTGATAAAATTAATTTTCATTAAAAAAAGAACAACATGGTTAAAAACTATTTGGATTACAAGTTAATTCCTTAGATTATCTCAATGACAATTGGAGAACATTAAAACATAATATAATTGTTTTAAAAAGGGCGCACCTTGATATTTCGGAAATGAATCCAAAGGTGTTTTCCATTTTTTTATCAGACACTTAATTTGTTTATAAATTATTACAAAAGTTTCAAATCCATATAAGGAATAACGAAAGTGCAGGCTTATGACATATGACGTAGAAAAATTGTTAACAACATTGTTTAAACAAAAGCCCACTTAGATATTACCAAAACGAATCCAAAGGTATTTTCAGTTTTGTTATTAAACCCTTAGTTTCTTTATCATGCTTTGCAAAGTTTGAAATTATTATCAAATGATTTAAATATTTGAAAAATTATTTTAAAAAGGGGGTGTCATATTACTGTAAGTGGTGATATGTAAGATTTAGCTGTTGGGAATGAATTGAAATTATAATTTACTTAATGAAATGTACTTTCTTCTGTTGGGGAAAGAATATCCTTATACGTTGGGTGCCGAAATGGACGTTTTTGTTATTGGAAAAGAGGTATCATATTACTCCAGGAGGTGATATGTACAATTTGGGTGTTGGAAAAGGATTGAAATTATAATTTAGTTAAAGAACTATAAGGGATTGGGACATTATGCTAGAGGTTTGAAAAGGCGTATCATTTTACTTCTGTAGGGGCAAAATGGCCTTCTTATGGATTTAAAAAGGGTGTTCTGATACCTTGGTGGGTTAGATGGAAGTTTTTGTTATTGGAAAAGTGGTGTCATATTACGATTAAGTATTTATTAAAAGTTAAAAACAGAGAAATTAAGTAATCTGTAAATTACGCATGAAGTAAAAATATATCTGACTGAACGGATTGAAATTATAATTGAGTTCATGAAATGTACTTTCTGGTGATTGAAAAAGGAATATTTTTATACATGGGGGGGGGGATGAAATGGACGATTTGGATGTTGGAAAAGGAGTGTCATTATACTTTAGGGGAGAAAATTGACGGTTTAAGTGTTGGAAAATGGGTATCATTTTACTTTTATAGGGGCAAAATAACCCTCTAATGGGTTTAGACGGGGTGTCATATTACTTTATGAGGTGATATGTACGATTTAGGTGTTGGGAAAGGATTGAAATTATAATTTACTTAATGAAATGTACTTTCTTCTGTTGGGGAAACAATATCCTTATATTTCGGGAGCTGAAATGAACGTTTTTTTTTTTGTTGGAAAAGGGATGTCATTATAGTTTAGGGGATAAAATTGACTATTTAAGTATTGGAAAAGGGTTGACATTATAATTTAGTTGAAGGATTATTTGGGGTTGGAAAATTATTCTAGGGGTTAGAAAAGGGGTATCATTTTACTTCTGTAGGGGCAAAATGGCCTTCTGATGTATTTGAGAAGGATGTTCTCAAAGCTGGGGGGGGGGTAAATAGACCATTTTGTTTTTGGAAGTCGGGTGTCATATTACGATTTAGTTATATATACAATTTAGCTGTTGGAATATGATTAATTTTATAATTTAGTTAATGAAATGTACTTTCTAGTAGTTGAAAAAGAAATATTTTTATACATTGGGGAGTGAAATGGACGTTTTTGATGTTAGAAAAGGAGTGTGTTCATACTTTAGGGGATAAAATTGACGATTTAAATGTTGGAGAAGGGTTGACATTAGAATTTAGAAGATGACATGTACTTCCTAGGGGTTGAAGAAGGGGTATCATTTTACTTCTGCAGGGGCAAAGTGGCCTTCTTATGGGTTTAAACGGGGTGTCATATTACTTTATGTAGAGAAATGTACGATTTAGGTATTGGGAAAGGATTGAAATTATAATTTACTTAATGAAATGTACTTTCTTCGGTCGGGAAAAGAACATCCTTATACTTTGGGTGCCGAAATGGACGTTTTTGTTGTTGGAAAAGGGGTGTCAAATTACTCCAGCAGGTGATATTTACAATTTAGGTGTTGAAAAAGGATTGAAATTATAATTTACTTAATGAAATGTACTTTCTAGCAGTTGGAAAAAGAATATCCTTATACATTGTGGGGAGAAATGGACGTTTTTGGTGTTAAAAAAAAGGGTGTCATATTACGATTTAGTGATGGAATAGGATTTAAATTATAATTTAGTTAATGAAATGTACTTTCTAGTGGTTGAAAAAGGAATATCCTTATACGCCAGGAGCAAACTTCAGGGTCGTCAATCTGCCGACCTGGGTTCGCATCCCATCGAAGCTAGATTTTTTATTACCATTTTTCCCCCAGCTGAAGACTATAACCATTTTGGTTTAGTCTAGTAGGTCACAAATCGTCATTCCATCCACAAAAAAATATTTCACTACGTTAGTCGACGGCATAACATCAAAACTCAATCTTTAAATATTTTCTGGAAAAAGGAACACGATGAGAGTTGTAAAGCCACAATATAAATTGGGATCATGTACACTGTACAATGTACACATGTTTTACAATGAAAGGAGCGTGCCGGAAAATCGTGACAAAAATTTGTATCCCAAAGAGTTGGCTTCAACGTGTGAACGGTGTCGGATCGATACACGATGCTGGCTTCTGCTGATACGTGGTCGCATATACACCCATACACACATGTGTGATAAATGCACGCGATTTCCACAAACACACATACACATATAATAACATACAACACGCACACTAGAACGCGAAGCGTGCGGAGAACGCGACAACGACAATATATATGCGGCTCATACCTAAATACGCCTCCACTATCCAGATCCACTATGCGTGCATACAAGATTGTTAAGTGTATTTGTTGCATGCGAATTCATGCTCTCTGCACACTCTGCCCTCAGGGTATTGTTCGTTAACAGACTGAATCGACACCTCTTTTATGTCTTTTCTACGAGCCAGGTGAATAAACCGAAATACCCGTCGCTTAAATTGATCTACGAAAAAGGCCAGGAAATCTATAGGGAAAAACGCGCTTCGCGCTCGATAATGTATTTATTTCGCGCTTCGCGCTCAACGATGTATTTCCCCCACATTTGCGCCCAGGCATTTTAAAATTAAAGTTCAAATAATCGACAACTTTAATTTTAAAACATTCTCCTCACGTATCTCGTGCCTCGCACTCGATTTTGTCCAAAATCTGAAATATTCTACATTATGTTCAACACTATTATATCAAATGTATATCATCAGGGTGTCTCCTCAAATTCTAGAGAAAAATTCTCTGACAATTCCAGGTTTTTTCCGGGTATCTCAAGCTTTTTCCAGGTATAATTTTTCATAGTACGGGTTCATTAAAATATTTCGCAATTTTTAAAATTCAATTTA